>PVKS010015154.1:0-46634 GCA_004027875.1 Aplodontia rufa | reverse complement strand
AAGACTCAAATTAGGAAAATTAGAGATGAAAGAGGAGATATCACCACAGACATTTCTAAAATCCAGAAGATCATTAGAAACTAATTTGAAAGTTTATACTCCAGTAATTGGAAAATTCATAAGATATGTGCAAATGTCTAGCACATATGACCTTCCTGAATTGAACCAGAAGATACAGAATACATAAACATACTGATATAAAAAAATGAAATAGAAACAGTAATTAAAGCCACTTGCACGCAAGGGGCCAGCCATAAATCGCTGCCTCAGTCTGATGTAATCCCCAAAAGGTGTTGCCCCAGAGGAGCGAATATTTGCCTTAGTTGAGGAGATAGTTATCAGAATGAATAATCATAAAATACTCTGTGCTATGGGTATAGCACACATACAGATAAGTCCAGGTTCAAATCTAAACCAACCACCTATAAATCCTGGCTTGCCTACTCTGGTTTTAACACTAGGGTTAGTGCTGATGCTTTTTGTTCCCAAAGTTCTGAAATATTGTCTGAAAAGGACCCTAGCTTCTTGCCTCTAATTATGCTAGAGAGCTATGGATGTGGGGGAGGTCTAATGTCACCGCTGATATTCAGAGGCTATGCCTAAGTTCTTCCCATGGGGTAGGTAAGCAGTGTTCACTCCCAGGGTAGCATTTCTTGGATCACAAAACTCAAAGGTGGTAAGAGCTTGCATTTCCAGATAATTCCTATAAACAGCTGGCCTCCAAACCCAAGCTGACTGATGCCAAAGTAGTTTCATGTCTCCCTACCAACAATATTGCAGTCACATTTGCCCTATGAAAAGCAGAGGAGGTGAGGCTGGGGCTAGCAGGGTGTTCCTTTCTGGGACACATATCCATTCAGCTGAGCACATTAGTCTCAAAAGGACTTTCTACCTTCTTTTATCAGGCTGACCCTGATCTTGCCCATGTCTTCTTTTCCTTGATAAAACCTATTCCAAAGCCTGACTTACATTGTGCAACTTATGCCTATCCTTGGCAGATGACAAATAGCATTTAGAACTGTCTTGTAGGACAATTTCCCTTGTGAAAATTTAACGGTGTCAACAACCAACCAGCCTTTATAATTTGTAAAGCATGTTTAGGCACTTTAATTCATTGGCCCCTCAAAACCTATGTGAGACAGATAGCTTTATTACCCATATTTTATTGGTAAGAAACTGAGGCTGAGAAAGCACCAAGCATTGCCTGGGGTCCCTTGAGGAATTGGCAATGGAGGCAAGATGAGAACAGGGTTTTTCTCACTTCTCACTGCTTGCTACATACTTCTCTTACAGCACAGCACAGTGGCTGCGACTTCAGCTTCATCTACTTTTTCACACTACCTATAAAATGTTTCATGCTATTGACAATTCAGCTTCATATCAGATTACTTTTATACCATAGAGGCAGGCACTAGCCAACCAAGTCCATTCTCACAGAGAAAGGGGAAATATAATTCTCCCTTGACAAAGGCTGAACAAGCAACACTTTAAAAAAATCTTAAGAAAAGTCAAAAGGGTAGGTTTCTGTGTGCCACCTGATCTGGTGAATAAGAATGCAGTGTGCATAGGGACACATACACAGGGACAAAGAAAGCCATAGTTATAATACAGTGCAGGTGTGCCCCAGGTTGCAGGTGTTAGCAGGTGTATCCAGGGTACCACATTTGTACTGCAGGTATACTGTAAGATGGCACCAAGGTGAACCAAGTGAGATGCAGAATTTAAGGGACATTCCCTTAGAAGCCAACCCTTCTTTTGAGGGCATTCTTCACTTTTGCACCCTAGTCCATTACCTTCCTTCTGAGTCTGCATCCAGGAGCTGATGATTCATTAGATATCAAGGAGCAGCAATGAAAGCCATTTCTCCAGAAGGAGAGTAGAAGCAAATTAGAGAAAGACCAGGTGAGATCAAAATTGTCTTGCCCACACAGCACTGGCTACATAATTTGCAAAGCCCTGAGCCAAATGAAAACAAGTACTTCATTTTTGAAAATTAGAATTTTAAGAAAGTGACAGTATAGCATTAAATCAAGTTGGAGACCTGTGAGGCTGCACACCCATGAGGCCTGAGCCATATGTGTCCAAACTGCCCTGCTGTGTCCTCCATCAGAGGTGTGACCATCATGATGAGGTGTCCTTTACACAGATACAGGTCTGTGAGCATTCACCAGGTTGTTGGGAGATGTCCTTTAGAAGTTTACACAGCTGTCTCATCAGTGTTCACTAAAATACTAATAAATTGGGATTCAAAGGACACCAGTCCTAGTTTGCCTATTTTGGTTATGAATTAAATTAAAAGACCCTGAGCTAATCACAGATTATCTTTATGCTCTAACTTCCTTGGTTGGGCTGGCCTATAACTTTGAACCTTAGCACTGACTCCTCAAGGCTCATGATTACTATAGATGGTTGAAAAATTGTATTTGAAATAAATACAACCCTCTCATAATTACTTTACCCTTTTTCATATATATGATCATTTAAGTGGTAAAAATGCTGTAATTAATACAAATGCAAATTCATTAAAAATTCTTGAATTTACAGTTGCTTTCTATAAACTATGCTAGTTTTTCAATCCATTTTTAAAAAGCACTAAGACATAGTTTCTGAAAGCTCTGTACTTCTGTCACTATAGACTGGTACCAAACAGTTCTCAAACAGGCACCCATATGTGCACCCCACTTTAATAATGGTATTTACTTGGGATCCCAATGTCATTATAAGCTTGCAATTAAGTCAAATTTTTTCAGCCTGACTTCATTTATGTCTTGAGTATCTATTTACTGAGCATATACTGTGTTCCCACTACTGTTGTCCACATCAGGAAATGGTAACTTTAACAGACAAAAATCTCTGCCCATGTGGAGTCGACATTAATGCAAGAAGAATCAATCAGTGAACAAAGAAGTTAATTTGAAGAGTAGATGTTACGTGCTGTGAACAAAAATAAAGCAAAGGGGAAAGATAAGTGACCAATGCAGCACTACCCAATTATTTAGAGCTTTGGGTAGTTATTTCTCTTCCAGAGCCTGACCATCTCTTTATGGGACCTCATACTCTCTTCTACCTCCAGTTTAATAACTTGTACTATTTACCATCTGTCCCTAGTTGCACTGATAAATGAAAAGTTCTGTGTGCATGTTAGCAAGTGGTTGGGTGGCTATAGCTTTTCTATTTCCCATTTATTATGGTACAAGAAGTAATGAAGTATTCCACATACTATTCATTTGATGAATACACCTATATATTTTTCTGTGTCTGCTGTAACGAATTACTACAAACTTGTGGCTTCAAGCAACATAAATTTAATCTCTTAATGTTTTGGAAACCAAAACCCTAAAGTCAATTTCTTCAGGCTGATATCAAGGGCTATGTTCCTGCCGGAGATTCTCATAGCAAATCTGTTCCATCTCTACCATCTTCTGTTGGTTGCCTGCTTTCCTTGGCTAATGGCTGCTTCACTCCAGAATGTTCATCTCTCTCTCACTCTCTCTCCCCTCCATCTTCTTAGTCTTCTCTCCTGTTCCTGTCTGTTGAATCTCCTTCAGCTTCTCCTTCATTAAGACACTTGTGGTGGTATTTAGTTTCCACTGACTAATAAAGGACAATTTCTTCATTTTGAAATCCTTAGTGGAATCACAGCTTCAAAAATCCTTAAAAATTAAGGCCATATTTGCAGGTTGCAGAGATTAGCGTATGATATCCTTGGGCACCATTATTCTGCCTACCATGACAATCTAGACAACACAGATTCTTACCATCTTTTGTTAGCACTAACTTGAGCTCCTTTCCTACTCTGGTTACTGGATGCTTAGTTTCAGGACTGATGATTCGCGATTTCAGGCCAATAATTGAGCATCACAAACAGATGGAAGGAAACTTTCAGTTTGTTTTCAAAATATTCTTCAAATGAAAGTAATACACACACTTTAGATTTCTTAAACATCCCTTGGGGAAGAACCTAGAATTCACTTCATGAACTCAGAGTGAAAGACTGACTAATCACAAATGGGAAATTATCTTCCATTTTTTTCTCTGGAGGTAGAGATATAGAAGTTACAGAAAGACTCCTCAAGAGTAGACTTCTTTAGCCCAAACACCAAATCTCTACGCTCATCCTGTCCCCTTTTTCTCTTTACTTGGCCTTTGCCTTAACTATACCACATGCCAAGGACATTGGTGTGCCTACCTTTGTATCAGAGGTGTAGCTTCACCTGCAGCCCAGTGTCAGATAACCATGAGATTAATCTCAGCCAACATTTATTTGGGTTAGCCAACACTTATTTGGGTGGGCACTGTGCTCAACACACACAGAGGCTGTTCAAGTGATTCTGAATCAGTGTAAACAGCATTATTCATTTGCTAATCATGGGTTCACCTCAAAAGTGCCAATAATGGTACAGGTATCCCTCTGAATCTGCAAGGGATTAATTTTGGGACTACTACAGTTGCCTTCATGTAGGATGCTCTTGTCCTTTATATAAGATGCCATAATTTTGCAGATAGCCCATGCATACCCATGCATACACTTTAAATCATCTCTACATTGCTTATTTACAACACTTAATACAACAAAAATGCTATATAAATAGTTGTTACATTGTAGTGCTTAAGAATTAATGAGAAGAAAAAAAGTATGTACTGTCCAGTACAGACAAAAATAGGCAAACAAATCTCCACCCCAAACCCACATTACCCAACAAAGGATCCCCCGCCCAGTAGTAAGTAGATGAAAAACCAGAGAAAGATCATAAAACATTGATTATAACCAAACTGCTCAATGAAATAAGAGAAAATTTAAAGAAGGAATTCAGAGGGCAATTACAGGAGATTAAAGACAAATTTAATAAAGAAATAGAAAAAGAAATAGAGGGGGGAAAAGCAAGCAGAACTACTAAAATGAAATAAAAACATCAATCAAATTTCAAACTCAGTTGAAAGTATCACTAACAAATTAGAGTGTATACAAAATAGAACCTCAGTCTTTGAAGAAAGAACTTCAATCATTGAAGATAGGTAAGATAATCTCAAATATAAAGCAGGAAGTAAAGAGGAAAAAATTATAGAACATGACCAGCATATAAAAGCTCTCTAAAATAGCTTTAAAAGACTAAATCTGAGAACCATGGAGATAAAAGAGATCATGTAAACACAAATTAAAGGCTTAAAAATCTTTTAGATGAGATTGTTACAGATAATTATTCCCATGTTAGAAACAAGACAGACATTCTCATAAGGAAACTTACAGAACCCCAAGTAGACCCAATCAAATGAGAAACTTGCTGGAACATATTATAATCAAGATTCCCAGCACAGAGAGTAAGGAAAGAATATAAAAAGCTTCAAGACAAAATCAAAAGGTCCCATTTAGAGGTAAACCAAAAAGGATCAGGTCTGATTTCACAGCCTAGACTCTAAAACCAAGGAAGATCTGGAATGAAATATTCCAACCCTAAAAATAACAAGTATCACCTGAGATTATTATATCAAGCAAAAGTCAGTTTCAAAATCCAGGGGGAAATAGAAACATTTTGAGATCTGATACCCTTGCCTTCTACTAGATGTTAGCTTTTTGGTTTTTGTTTTGTTTTATTCAATATATTTACTATGAAGTTGTTCTTTATTGGACTGTAAATATTATATTCTATCACTGTCTTGCTGAAAGTTTTGATCATAAATGAATATTTTGGTAAACAAATTTTATGCCAATGAGTCATATTTGTTTCTTCATTTTGTTAATTGAATTTGAATTTATTTAATATTAAACCAATCTTATATTCCTTGTATAAAACCAATTTGGTATTGATGCATTATTCACTTTATATAGAGCTAGATTTGATTTGATAATGCTTTTTTCTAATAAATATATTATTAATAACTATGAAAAACTTACATGAGAAGAATAAACTAAATGAATCCATGGGCACCAAACCAACTCTTCAAAGAATACTGAAAGACACCCTTCACAAATTTCCAAAGCCCACAAGTTGATGTAGTTCAACATAAGAACAACCTACTAAATGAGATTCAAAACAGGAAAAAAGCTGATATCATGGAAAAGAAAAGCAAGTGAGAGGACTTACATTTTCATATTCAAAATGCAAAGCTATATGCAAATCTATAATGAACAGAAAAGGATGATACTGGCATAAAGAAAGATATATAGAGCAATGCAGTAGAATTGAAAGACAAGAAAAAACCTTGTACATCTATGGTCAATTAGACAAGTTTGTCAAGACCATCAAATCATAAATGAATAATCCCTTTACAAATGGTGCTGATCAATTGGACATCCACATGCCAAGGAATAAAGTTGGACTCCAGTATCATGTCCTGCACCCAAATGATCTCTAAATGGATCATAGAGCTAAATATTTCAGTCAAAATTATGAAACAATTTTTAGGTAAACATCAGGGTAAATCTCCATGACCTCAGATTTGGGAATAGATTTTTACATATCACATTAAATGCACAAATTTAACATTTATAAAGTTCTTCAGGAGATGAGAAAATATTCTGGCAATTAATATTGGTTGTAACTTCACAGTATTGTGAAAGTTTTAAATGCCACTGAATTGTATACATCACAATTGTAATTTTATGTTGTGAATTTAATACCAGAAAATAGTGGTCACTCCAATCTAGAACATAAGGAAGGAAAAGAAAATGTTTAATTTAATAAGTATCTTTTAAGCTGAGCCTTAAATAATGCTGTGTATGGTAAAGGCCATGAGAAGGAAGAGTATGTATACATGGAAACCCTATATGCCAAAAATTTCAAATCAAGAGTCAACATGAAAAATGCAGAGTCCATTGAACAAATCTTGGTAAAACAGAAAATTGTGAAAAGATCTGGATTTATTTATTAATTTTTGGAATCAACGAATCATTGGTATCAGGTAAAAAATTCAAATTTGCCTTTTAATAAAATAAGTCTGAGAGTTAAGTGGATGCTTTTTCAAAATTAAATAAGATTAATGGTCATAAGCATATTAGTATGTAGAAATGTAATCATAAAGTCCTAAACTCTATCAGACACCATGAAGATTTTATATAGATACTTGTTCATGGGCATCATGTGATAAAGGTGATATTTCAGGAGGATTTGGTGACAGAGGTATGAATTTGAAGCTAGCAGTAAGGAGAAATTGTGAGTTTGGGACATGAATTAGTTTGATGGACATAAACAGAAAAGGACACATTAGCCTTTTAAAGGTAAAATATAATGATGATAATACATATAAGTGAAGTAAATAAAATGTCAAAGAATCCTTCAAAATTTCTAGTTTGTAAAACAGGAAATACTGTGACAAACTTAATATGGAGTTTAGTATATACTTGCTTCAGTTTTCTGATTTTAAAATGAAAAATGATTGTGTGAAAAAGTAGTGTTTAGATCCCAAATGTGTAATCATGACTATGTTACTTGTCCTCTGAGCCTGTTTTTTATGTGCAAAGTAGTTTTTAAAATTAAAACTTGTCTTTCAGACATGAGAGGAAGAAAGGTCATGTCTGTAACATGTATACCAAATCAGATGATAATAACGGCTGATTGTAACTAGTGTCATTATTGTTGCTGTTGATGATTACACCAAGAATGTCTGCATTTAGAAACAGGGATAATGCTGAAAACAGTTGTATAGCAGGGAGAATTCATCATGTGTTCTTGGATCATTTAATTCCTTTTGCTGTATGATAATTTCTCAGTTATCATATATTTTAGCATTTGCAGAATTTTTCTCAGGTTTTAAATATTATGTGCTTAATGATTGTTAGCTAAGAATTGTCACAGAATTTATACTAAGGTGATCACATTCTAATAATATGCTCTAATAATATCAACACTGCTCAAAATCTTGAGTCAAGAACAGACAGTGAAGTCCGAGATGCTATTTAAGCACCCTTGTTCATATTTAAGCTATTAATTATGTGCAAATGTATTCATTGGCTTGATCGATGTCCTCTGGTGAGAAGTCTCTGTTTAGCTCTTTCGCCCATTTATCAATTGGGCTGTTGGTGATTTTGTAGCTGACATTTTTGAGCAAATGTAATGTCCTCATTCATAGTTAGGGTTTCATCAAGAGTAAAACTACATTTTTTCATGATGAAAGGGACTGAGGATTAAAAAGGGAGAAATTCTACATAGCTTGACAAGTCATATTTTGAAATGATACTAGTAGTGTTTCCTATGATGAATTTTAATTTATTAAAATTAAAAGTAAAAATATCACTGATGGTTATAGTAATTCAACATAAAGACCAATTATGCACATGTTTCATATTATCTTACCTTTTAGAGATTCTTAAACATTTAATTGCCATAATAATTTCATTGCTTTCTATCAGAGGAAAATGATAAAAACTAAAAATAATAAGTGGAATACTTACAGTCAATTGCAAAGAATTACTTCAGAATGAAATATTTGGCTGCTTCTGACATATTAAGCTCCCTGGGCATTGCTAGATGATTCAAAACAGAGTATTACTAGGGTACTATTGCTTTTAAATTTCACTGATCATATATCCTATATGGAAAATATACCACACAAAAAAGGTTTCATTTTAATATTCTGTTTTGTATAAAATAAAATAAGCATTCAAGCTCAAGGCTGTATGTTTAAAGAAAACATTTAGATATTTTGAGTGATAAAAATAAAATTTCAAACACACTCTTCCAGGACATTTTCCTAATAACAGTAATTAAACACTGCAATGAGTGCTGTATCCTTCAGAGCAAAGTCTGAATCCAATAGTGAGAGAAATTTATTTTCCCCAATCAGAAAAACTTTGTAAGGGGACTGGAACATTGGCTTAGCATTTAGAGCACTTGCCTAGCATGCACAAGGACCTGGGTTTGAACCCTAGCACCACATATACTACTAAGTGTCGGAGAAACAAAAACCAGATGAAAAAAATAATAAAATTTATTCTTTCTCTTTCTCTCTCCAAAAGAAGAAAAAAATTTAAAATATGTGAAAACTGAAAAACTGGTTCAACCAAAGCATATAATCAAATAAAACATATTTGATTTTTTGCATTTTTAGTTAGAATTTTTATCTATAATCTATAACCAGAAGGCAATGACTTAAACAAATTTATGAACAGTTCTATCTTTTGGCACATTTTGCTGTTCTCGCAAAGTTGATACATGCTCTTGCTGTCAATTTAAAATCAAATCAACTACTTATACAGTGGCCACTTCATTAGTACTTCATATAATTTTTCTTTGCTGTATATAAATCAGTCAAGGTAAAATGAGATTTTATGAGTGCCTATCTGCTTTGAAATTATAATCTTAATATACTATTTTAATTTGTGAAACCATTAATAAACAGTTTCGAGCAGCATTTTACAAACACACACACACAGAGAGCATTTTTTGCTCAATATTTAGAAGTATGAATGTGATTAAGATGACCCCTTAGGAATGTCAGCATGATTTTAATAATTTTAAATAACCATAATTTATATGCTAAAAGCTTTGCTGGAGAGATTGACAACATGCAAGGTCAGATAGATAATTTCAACAGAGATAAAAATGATAAGAAAAAAATCAAATTGAAATTCTAGAAATAAAAAGAGATACAGGGAAAAGAATGATGTAAGTATACTCAGAGTAATCTAATGCATATAACTTCAATTCATGTAAATTTAAAGGCATGAGACAATAAATATTTGGAGAAATAATAGATAATTTTTACAAATTTAATAACACAGAATATCACTGTAGTAAGAAGTCCAGTATTTCCAGGAAGATTTAAAAAGAAATTGAAAAAAATAAATAAACAAAACCCTAGACATGCATACCTTATCATATATAAACCACTTACAACCAAAGGAAAAGAGAAAATCTTTAAGGCAGACACAGGAATGAAATACATTACTTAGAAAGAGAAAGAGACAATGACAAACAGTACAGCACTATTTGTGTTTAAAAAAACAACAAAAAAACGGAATATGCTGCCAGCTGATCTGAACTACAGCAAATACTAGTGGAAGTTCTTCAAGCAATAGAAATGGGATCTCCACAAAGAAATAAATAGTACCAGAAAAGAAATAAAATGAAATAAATAGAAATTTATTTTTTGTGTGTGAATTTTAATTGCACGTAAAAAATTGAATCTCTAAAGTCAGTAAGTTATTTCTGTGTAGTGCCTGTTTACAGCACAAATATAGTTACAATGTATAATAAGAATAGCACAAAGTTTGTGAGGGAAGAACTATCAACTACTTAAACTATAAATGAAATCATAAAATATTATTGTAGGTAGACTCAATTAAAGAAGTACATATTTAAATTCACTAAACCAAGGGCTGGAGTGGCAGCTTAGAGGTTACAGTGCTTGCCTGGCATTTGTGAGAATGTGGGTTTGAACCCCAGCACAACATTATACAACTAAGTGTCTGAGCATGGAAAGCTATATGAAAAACTAATAAAATTGATTCTCTCTCTCTCTCTCTCTCTCTCTCACTGTCCCTCTCTCTTAAAAAAAAAAAGTTTACTAAAACTTTTAAAAACAGAATAGAAGAAAATGGAAATAAAATGTAAAAAATAGTTTTTAAAAAAGTAGAAAAATGGGTAAAAATCCAACAATTAAGTGATGGAACAAATAGAAAACACCTAGCAAGATGGCAGATTCCAATTCAACTGTATCTTTAATCACAATAATGTAACGAAGAAAACAAATCTATTTAACCACAGCAATTATCAAAGTAGATTGAATAATCAGACCTATTTCATGTGTCTACATACGTTTAACACACACATAAAATATGAAGACATGTTAAAAATAAAATGATGGAAAATATGCATACAAGGCAAAGAGTAATTGACAGAAAGTGGAGTGATTTTATTAACATCAAACTAAGTAGACTTTAGTACAGAAATATTCCAAAATTTAAGTAACAGCAGTTTATAATGGAAGTGTCAATTTTCCAAGAAATCATGCCTATTGTAGATATGGGTGAACATAACAGAGCTTCAGAAAAATTGAAAGGTTGGAGACCTAAAAATTACTGTCAACTAATTTGATCCACCAGTAATTAACATGTATGCAATCTTACAAAAGAGCCCATATTCCTTCAAATACACATAGAACATTCAGTAAGATTGACTTTACTCTGTTCCACAAAAACATCAAAATTTAAAAGAAGTATAATTATTCCATCCATCTTCAGTATAATGGGATTAAATGAAAAATCAACTAAAAGACCAGAGTTAAAAAAATTACCCAACATATTCAGAAATTAAAACATTTGTAAATAATGAATCAAAGAAAAAGTTTAAGATCAGAAAATATCTTAGTAGGATAAAACAAAATTACATATAAAAATTTAAGCAGCATTTAAAAAGATATTTGTGGCATTACATTTTCAGATGAGAGAATAAATAGATAGAATAAATTGTTTATACCTCACTGAAGGAGCAAATTTTTTTAAAGAAAACTTAAAGCAAGCATAAGAAAGAATAAAGAACAGAAATCAATGAAATTGCCCAGTGCGGTGGCATTGCCAGATGTGGTGGCTTGCTTCTATAATCCCAGCCACTCAGCAGGCTGAAACAGGAGGATCACAGTTTGACACAGGCCTCAGAAATTTAGTGAGACACTGGAAAACTTACCAACACCCTGTCTCAAAATTAAAAAAAAATAAAAAGGACTGGGGATGTAGCTCAATGGTGAAGCAGCCCAGGTTCTAGCACTCTAGACCAAAAGAAATCAATGAAATTGAAAATGAAAAACAAGCAAACAAATAGAACAAAATATTTTTATTTGAAAATATCTACAATACTGATCAATGAAAGGATACAAATTGCAAATAACAGGAAAGAAACATCAGCACAGACCACAAGGATAAGTGTATAGGAAAGAGGGAGGGAGAGAAGGAAGGAAAGGACAGAAAGAAGAAAACAAGGAAGGGAGAGAGGCAGACGTACTCCACGCCAATAAACTTAAGAGGGCCAAATTGTTTGAGTACAAAAAAAAATTGCCATATTCCACTCTCCAATAACACAAAGGCTCAATTGCCAATATCTTGTAATGAAATTGAATTTGCAGTTTAAAGTCTTCCCAATAAAGAAAAATCCAGACCTAAAAGACTGTCAAATACTTAAGGGGAAAAAAACAGCAAAACTTGCATACAATCTCTCCTGAATACAAAAGATACCAGAATATTCCCTATTTGAATAAAGCCAACATTACCCTGATACCAAAAGCAAAGACTTGACAGTAAAAGAATTCTACAGACCAATATTCCTCAAGAGAATACAAAATTTTTCAATAATATGTACATTAATTTATCTAGTAATTGAAACATATGCTAATATATCCCCATCACATGGGTATAACCCAGTGATTACATACAGTTCTTGCCATTTTGGGGTGGGGTGGTTGGGCTTTTTGTTGTAGGTGGTGGTGATTGTAGAGTTCAGTACCAGCCATCACCTTGGACAGCCAGTGGTAAAGCAGATTTTTTTTTTTTTAAAGAGAGAGTGGGAGAGAGAGACAAAGAGAGAGAGAAAATCAATTCTATTTATTTTTTCATCTGGCCTTCATATCCCGGACACTTAGTTGTGTATGTGGTACTTGGGTTGGAACTTGGATCCTCGTGCATGCCCAGCAAGTGCTTTCACTGAGCCACTGTGGTTCCAGCACTGACAAAGTAGATTTAATGTACAAGTTAAGAAGTTATAAGTATGGCAAAGGATGCCCGCTATCATGTGCTGTTTGTGCCCCACACATTCTCCTTCAGCCTCTCTGACTTCTGCTGTAGCTGTGGTGAGCAGTCATTTCAGGCCAAAAAGGACTCAGAATTTTCATCAGTGGTTAACCTCTGCACTTCTTGGGAGAAAAGGCAATCAGATATCTTTGGTCTATGTACATTTATGCCCTTCTTCAAGGCAATTAGAGGAAAGGAAGAGAGGTTTCCTGCATCTAGTTTTCATAATTTTCTTAATTGTCTTCTTCATAATTGTCTGCTCAGCAAAATTTCATATTGTAACATGGCATATTCTGATATTCCACAATTCATTCTTTCTTCACCTGCATTATTATCAATTTTATTCTCACTTGAGTAGTCTGTTTTTCTATTTTAATTGTTAAGATGATTTATGTTTCTTGTCAATTTCTTTTCTAAACTTGATCGTGGTTTATTGCATTTATTTTTACTTTTTAATTGACTTCTATTATGAGTTTCTGAACTTCTTATCTAATGTATTTCCATATGCCCAAATGGTTTTTGAGGTGTCCAGTTCAACTTATCAGCTTACATTTTTATTCTGAATTTACTTATTAACCTGTATGAAATTGTTCAATTGCTACCATGTTGAAGCCTTCAATCTCTGTTTCCTTGCTCTCATAGTGCTTTATATAAATAAACATTACTTTTATATATTTGATTAAAAATTGGAAACTTGGGATTGTTTATTATCAATTAACAAAAATAAAATTCTCACCTCATATACATTGTCTTAGTTGTTGTTTATTGCCACTATCAGAAAAAATCAAATGATAAAGTACATTTAATGCTCATTTGTTATTTTCTTACATAAATTGTATTACCTGTGTTTACAGATTCCTATAATTATCTACCATAACGATTTCTGGTTATCAACAATGAGATATTAATGGATGTTGGTGAATAGTGTTATCGTACAACTTAGGAATAGCATTACATTCCCAAGTTGGTTTGATAAAATTTGATTATAACGTATTTATACACTTTTAAGTTGGAATTTCATTTCAGTAGAAAGCAAAATTATACATATTCTGTATTTTAAAGACATCATTAACAAGTAATAGGTACTTTCATTTTGCCATAGCTACACATATAAAAACTCTAATTTTACTCTAGACTTAGTATTGCTTAAAATTATTTTGTGTTTCTTTTCTATATGCTTATATAAAACTATCTGAAAAACAATCAAGAAAACAATCATTTAAAATAACTACAAAAAAATCTAGTAATATATTTAAACAAGAATGTAAGAGATCCATTCACTGTAAACTATGAAGCACTGATGAAAGAAGTTACAAAGGACAAAAGTAAATAGAAAAATGTATGATGTTTATGGATTGGAAGAATTAGTATTTTTTAATCTCAGATAAAATAGATGAAAAATAAGTTAGTAATTTTCCTTTTCAAAAATATTCCTTGTAATGTTGAATATTTTTATATTGGCAATTTACTATAGTACATTATTTCTCAGATATTTGGAAAAGTGGTAAAAAGACGTGATTGTGCCTCTTCAGACAAAAGGTTCTGGATTACAATGTCTGATAAATGAATTGCATTTAATAAGAAGCTCATGTTTTAATGACAGCATTTCAAATGGATATTTTGCAGTTTTCTCATAAGTGTGTCAGTTATTGAATCTTAAACAACTATTTTAAAATATTGAAAAAAAATTCAGATGCTTTAAAATATAATTTCAATGTTTGGTGAAGTTTTGAATCCATAGTATCAATACAAAATAATATATGAGGGGTTAAGACAAGTATTTTCTGCATCAACCTCACTTTTTTCTTTTCTATTCACATTTCTTTTGCCTTATTTTATAGTATATACACATGCATATATATTTTAACATCTTGCTTAGTTTCTTTTTATAATCAGAAGTATTTCCTCTTAGCTCTTAGCCCACCCAATGTTTCAAGTATTTTGCTTGAAAATGTGAAAATAAACATTGGTTCAAGTGATGGAAAATTGATAAAAGGTTTTATATTTTTTCTCTCAAGGAGATTTTAAGAACTCTTCATAGTTGACTGAAACTTAGGATTGAAAGCTTTCATTGACCATTGAACCCAGAGATTTAAATTCTGAATCATTTTCACTCCTATTAGTAGCCAATACTAAAGATAAAAAAAAAATTCCTATTGCCTTCAGTGAATCCCTGCATGGACTTTCTATTCTACCTTAAAGTACTAGGCAATGCTCTTCTGTTACATTTCTTGATGAAATGGATTCTCAGGGGTTAAAAGGTATGCTACATTGTTGATTGTGTCCCTACATCCCTCCTTAGATACCCTCCCTCCCCTAATCACCCCCCAACACACACATATCTAAGGTTGCTATGCCTTTCCAAGGTCTAATGCTTGAATTTGACAACTTTTCACCCAAACTTGGGTTTAACTCTAGCCTTCACAAATGAGGAAAAAGCATTGGACCCTTGAGTGTCTGAGTTTGGCTAACTTTACTCAGCAACATTTCTTCCATTGCCAACCATTTACCTTCAAAGGCTGCAATATTATTGTTTCTAATTGCTGAGTAGAATTCCATTGTGTGTGTGTGTGTATGTGTGTGTGTGTGTGTGTGTGTGTGTGTGTATGTATGTATATATGGATCCAAAATCTGTGATATATATATCACATCTAGTGAGGGGCATCTGGGATGGTTCCATGAGAAGCATATTATATTTAACAGCTGAATTACCTTTAAAGGGCTGAGCCAATTTTTTCACTTTTTCTATTCATTCAAAATAGTCTTAAATATTGTAGGGCATTATTGTTACACATTCATGAACACATGGTTATTCACAAAGCAAGCCAGTTCTGATGCCATGTTTCCACTCCTTTACCCCCATGTTAGTTGGGCTTCTCATGGAAGTCAAAGGTTCCCCACAGGATTAATAAACACCCTACTCCCTCCCTCCAGCTGCCTTGATAACCACCTAATCCCTTCCCCTTCCCTTCCCCCCTCCCTTCTTCCCCCAGCATCATAGCCATGGTTCCCCCAGTTCGTGTAAAAAATCATCACCCATATTGAGGTTATTATTAGCCAACTTTCTATCTGTTTGCAATTGCATTCTAGCTTCCACATATGAGAGAAGACATTCGTCCTTTGAGTGTCTGAGTTTGGGATAGTTCACTCAGCATTATTTTTTCCATCTCTATCCATTTGACTGCAAATACCATAATATGGTTCTCTGCAGTAGCAGAGTTCTCTCCAAAAACCACAGCTTTTGAATCCATTCATCTAGTGAGGGGTATCTGGGTTGGTTCTATAGTTTAGCTATAATACATTGAGCTGCTATAAATATTGATGTAGCTATGTTTCTGTAGCGTACCTATTCTAGCTATTTTGGGGAAATATCAGGAGTGCAATAGCTGGATCATAAGGTGGTTCCAGCTCTGGTTTTGTTTTGTTTTAATTTTTTTTTATTTTTGAACAATCATACAAGTTTTTAACATAATAATATAAAATGTGTATAGATTCTGGATATTACAATTACCCCCAAGAGTGCCCCCCAATTACCCCCCTTATCCCTCCCTTCCCCTTCCTACAATATCTCTAAAAAAGGATTATGTTGTATAGCATTACATCTTATCTGAATTTAACACACGATAATAGACCAACTTTCTCACTGGCCAGGGTCCAGCTCTGGTTTTTTGAGGAGTCTCCACACTGCTTTCCAGAGTGCCTGTACAACCCTACAGTCCCACCAACAGTTTGATAGGACTATATTGAATAAGAGTGGTGATAGTAGACATCCTTGTCTTGTTCCTGAATTCAGTTGGAATGCTTTCAGCTTTCTCCATTAAGCATAATGTTGGTTATGGGTTTGTCATAAATGGCTCTTACAAAATTAAAGTATCTTCCCTTGATCACTATCTTCTCCAGAGTTTTGAGCGTAAATGGGTGTTGAATTTTTTCAAAGTTCTTTTCTGCATCTATTGAGATGATTATATGATTTTTATTTTGAATTCTGTTTAAGTGGCAAATTACATTTATAGATTATTCTATGTTGAACTAGGCTTGCATTCCTGGAATGAAGCCCACTTGTTCATGATGTATTATCTTTTTGATGTATTTTTGAATCTGGATAGCTTAAATATTATTAAGGATTTTTGTATCTATGTTCATCAGGGAAATCGGTCTGTAGTTTTCTTGATGTGTCTTTGTTGTATTTTGGTATCAGGGTGATATTTGCTTCATAAAAAGTATTTGGGATGGTTCAAACCCTTTCAATTTCATGGAAAAGCTTGTAAAGAATTGGTGTTAATTATTCTATAAAGGCCTGGTAGAACTTTGCAATGGATCCATCAGGTTCTGGCCTTTTCTTTTTTGGAAGGCCTTTGATTAGTGTTTCAATTTCACTAATTGAGTTTGTTGATTTAAAATTTCAATGTCCTCCAGTGTTAATTGTGAATGTTGTATGTGGCAAGATATTTGTCCATTTTTTCCATATTATCAAACTTGGAAGAGCATGTCCTTTCAAATAAATTCTGATAATCTTCTATATTTTGGTTGAGTCAGTGTGGTGATATCTCCACTTTTGTCTTTGATTTTTTTTATTTTCTTCATTTCATTCTTCTTTTGGTAAGGTGGGCAAGGGGTCTATTGATCTTACTTATTTTTCAAAGAACCAACTCTTTGTTTTGTTGATACTTTTTTTTCTCAATTTCATTGATTTACGCTCTGATCTTAGTTATTTCCTGTCTTCTGTTAGGTTTGGGATTGGGTTGTTTCTCTTTTTGTAGGAATTTAAGTTGGAGCATAAGTCTATTTATTTGGGCTCTTTCCTGATTTTTGATGAGGGCACATAGTGGTAGAAATTTACCTCTTAAGAATGATTTCATACCTTCTCAGAGATTTTGATATGGTGTTTCATCATTCTCATTTATTTGGAAGAATTTCTTCATTTCTTTTCTTATTACCTCTTATCTATTCTTCATTTAAGAGGGTATTATTCAATTTCCAAGTATTTGAGTAGTGTATGACATTTTTCTTGCTGTTAATTGCTAAGATCATACCATTGTCATCTGACAGGATATGTGGGATTATATCTTTTTTTTATATTTGTTAAGTTTATCTTTGTGGACTAGGATGTGTTCCATTTTGGAGAAAGATCCATAAGCTGCTAAGAAGAAGGTAAACTCAGTCTATTTGGGATGGAATTTTCTGTAAATGTCTGTTAAGTACAATTTATTTATAGAGTTGTTTAAGTTGGAGAGATCTTTATTGATTTTTCTCTTTGATGATCTGTCTATTGTTGATAATGGTGTATTAAAGTTCCCCAGTATTATTCTGTTGATATTGATGAGAAGTTTAATGTTCCTGAGTACTTTTTCCATATATTGGGGAGGGTTGTAATTGGGGGCATAAATGTTAACTATCATTATGTCTTCCTGATGAATTGTTACTTTTACTATGATATAGTGATCTTTCTTGTCCTTCCTATTTTTTATCAAAATTAACTTTTTAGGATATAAGGATTGCAATGCTGGCTTGCATTTTCAGCCCACAATTCTCATACACTTTTTACCAACCTTTCCCCATCAATCTGTGTCTATTTTTGTCTGTGAGGTTATCTCCTGTAGGAAGCATATTGTTGGATTTTGTTTTTTGATCCAGAAAGCCAATCTGTGTCTTTTGATTGGGTCATTGCGTACATTCACATTCAAAGTTACAATAGATATGTGATTCTGGGTCTCTGGTGTTGTGAGTATTGCTGTGTTTTGTGCCATATTGGACATCTTTTTGTGAGTTATGTGATTAGTGACTTTCTTCTATTTATGGGCTTTGGAAGTTGTTTGCATGTTCCTCTGAATAAAGTATGTCCTTGAGAATTTTCTGTAGATCAGGTTTTGTGTTCATGTACCTTGCTAGCTTGAATTTATTACAGAAGTATTTCATTTCCTCATCACATTTAAAGCTGAGTTTTGTAGGGTACAATATCTTTGGCTGTAAATTGTTTTTTTTAAATATTTGAAAAATATCATTTCATGCTTTCCTTGCCTTTATTGTCTGATCTGAGAAATCCACAGTAATCTTTATCAGTCTGTCTCTGAATGTGATTTGATGTTTTTCCCTTGCTGCTTTTAGAATTCTTTCCTTGATTTCTATGATATTCATTTTATATGTGATGTGTCTTGGTGAGTTTCTCATTTGGTTAGGTCTGTTTGGTGTTGTATAGGTGTCTTGAATTTGATTTTCTGGATCAATTCTGATATGGGAAAAATTTATTGGCAATTTCATTGAGAAGATGCTTAATGTCCCTTGTTTGCTGTTCAATAGTTTCTTCAAACCCAATTACATTCAAGTTATTTCTTCTCATCTTGTGGAATACTACTTAGAAGTTCTGATCATGCTCAATAAGCTTCTTTTTTTGTCTGCCCCGCTTGCAATCAACGTTGTAGCCTGTCTTTGTTTTCTGATGTTCATTCTTTGAGAGATGAGGTTCTATTTTCCACTGAGATTACTCTGATATTAATATTTTCCAATGAGCTTTTGATTTGGTTGACAGTGTTTTTCAATTCTAAGAGCTCTCTTACGTCTCTTTTCAGAATATCTATATCTTTATAGATGTGATCTCTCATCTTCTGAAATTGCTCTTTTATCTCTTTCCTTAAATCTTCCTTTGATTGCATTACTAATCATATAGTTGATACATTTTTCTAGGTTTACATCTAGGACCTTGAACCATGGACTCTTTTGATGGGGAGCTGTGGAATTGAGATGGAGGATTGTTTCCCTTTTTCCTCATTTTTAGTTACAGGGATTGGGGCTTGTAATCTATCACTGAATAATTCTCTTGAGGGCTTCATTCATAGGATTGTAATTTTTATCTCTTTGCTTAGTTGGGCAGGGATACAATTTGGGCAGTACAGTTCAATGGCTAGCTCCCCAATCTGTGAATCATTGTAGACCTTTACATTTTCCAATACCTCAGGAGATTTGTGGTTGGAGTCAATAAGTGCAGCCACTGTATGCAGCAGACAGTACCAACTATAGCTGTTACAGTGTTAATTAGCATCTATAAGAGCAATTGGATTAGCAGTTTTCTTACATGAGGGTTCTCACACTATACTTGGTAAGCAAGCAAACACCCATTTTCAAGTATGGCATTCACTTCAGTTTACCAGGACCTCTGAAGGTGAGTACAAAAAGTCTAGAGAGCAAAGGGAATGACATAGGAAGGTAGTGTGGAACTTGTGAATTTGGAGATAGAGCTACAAAGTAGTGGGGATGATGTAGGCTATTCTTCTAAAAATAAGGTAAAGATAGAAATAGGATGAGAGTGGAGTAATGACTTTGAGGGAGGATGAGAAAGGTCAGAATACAGTTTAGGAACTGACAGAGTAAAGGGAAGAAGGGTGTGGTAGAGATTGGGGGTCTTTTCAGCCCAGAGTCTGAGCACTAGTTTGCAATATTGTAGACAGCCACAGACTGAAACCCAGCAATATGGACACAGCATAGATAGATAAAACAAACACAGCAACAATAAAAAACAAACACACAACCAAAAAAATACATACACCTATGAACAACAATTACAAGATCAAAAATGTAAATAAAAAGGAGTTGGAAAGGTTATGAATTATTACCACTGAGGTCAAAATATACAGTGGGGGTATGTGTTCACATCTGACTTCTAGGTGGAATCACTTCCCAGTTTAGTTTGTTGGAGGGATTGAATTTTGGTGATCTCAACTGAGAGTCAGATTTCCAGGAAGCCTTCTGATAGTTTTCTCCTGTACATGGTTTGCAAACATTCACCTTCCCTACTTCCTGTGAGAACAGTCTTTAGGGCAACCTGGGTTACATTCTTGGTCAGTTTAGTGTCTGCCTGCCCAAACTTTTGTCCCACTTCAGCTGGGGACCCAGGAGCCACTGGAAGTCTTGTGGATCCTAGTGCAGCTATAAGGGACTCATGCTGTTCCAAAGAAAGTGACTGGCCTGAACTGAGTCTCCTGGGGCCATTATTGCCCCATTATTGAGAGTCTTGAAGTCCCCACTTGTCCCAAGAGATGATGTGTGGAGCAGTCACAGTTCCAGCAAGGGGTTGCAGGCGAGGAGACACCAGTCAAGCCAGACCCATTTCTGTGGAGATCTCAAATGCAAACACAAAGGGATATGGAGCACCCAGGACCTATGGAACCACTTCTGCTCACAGAATTCAGGGTCTGAAAGTAGAGGAAAACACTGATCCCAGGCTGTCCCTTCTGTTTGTAGGTCCCTGAGGCTGATGCTAGTCTGCCCACCCTGAGAGATTCAGGCAGTATCTGCAGTCCTAAGATGCAGGACCTGCAAGCTGGTACCACCCAGCCTGTTTAGGTCTTATTGAGCAGAATCCTGATGATGGACCCTGCCTGCAAATTGGCATATGTTGGGGGGTAGATGAGAAGTCTCTAAACATGAGTCACCGGACCAGTAGGAATGGTCTGCCAGGCCCACACAGCACTCATGCAGGCAGTCAAAACACTGAGAACCTGGAACTGCTCTGGTCTGGGCTCACTATTCTGATCTGGATCTGGGTTCACTGTTATTGAAGCAATTTACCATACCACCCACTGGGAGGGTTCAATATGGCACTAGCCACCTTGCTTCTCCCTGTGACCAGATTCAAGGGAGTCTTAGGTGTGTGCATTAATGTCATTCCTTGGTTCCTGCCACCATGGATTCCTATGCCCAAGTACCACTGAGGTTTCCTGCACCCTTCTGCTATCAGTCCTCACCACTCTAACTGAAGTTCTTTATTTTTGTGTGCTGCTTCTTCCCCTCAGGGCCAAATCACTAGTCCACCAGCTGCGTTGCTGGAGCTGAAAATTTTTCATTTTGGTTTTCTTCCAGGCTCAGTTTGTCCATGGCTCAGGGTCTCTAAACTTTCTTACTTGGATACTAATGAATTTAGGGAGCAATTTTGCCATTCACCCACCTCATAGAAAGACACTTCTCCCACCATTGGCATCTCACATTCACAGAGAGATTTTTCATTCAGCTCTGCTGCTGGTCACCATCTTCCTGTATATCTAATTTTTTTACACTTAAAGATAACCTTTACCATGATTAGGGACATTTGATAAAGTTTTTCCTCATTTTTATCTTGAAAATAACATATCTTTATTGTTATAAGGTCATAAATGTGTGCAAGTATCTATAGACTAGTTACTTGCTGTTTAAAATTTTCTATATATTTTCTTAAATCTTTGACATTTACACTTAGTGAAAGTAAGTATGGGGGGGCTAAGAATATTTAGTTTCTTTTTTATGATTTATCAGTAATCCAATTATAATATGATGTATATTTGTAACTAATAGCTTTATACATACATTTTGGTATTTAGTGACTTTTTTCAGGTCTTTATTGACATCTGTTTTTATCAAGCAAGGAAGTGGAGTCCATCAATCAGTGAGTAAATAGCCTGGGCTCATGCAATAACCAACTAGGAAACAAAATTAGAAAACTTTATTTTTCATCTCATTTACTTTGGTACCATTTTATCGTTGACGTCCAGAACTTTTATTTTAAAGCAATTTCCCGAGTTTCTTGGTAGATTTTTATTTATTGATTTGTTGTGTCTTACTAGTTGAAGATATAAAAAACTATTAGCAAACTACAAATAATACTTCCATGATGAATCCACAGCATATTAAATGACTTTGCTATGATTTATCAAATTTTCTTTCTACATACAGATACTTTTTATCCCATTAAACACAATTAAAATTCAAGTACATCAATCTCATTAACGAAAACAATGTAAAATATGCCAAATACATCCCAAATTAGAATGAGATCTTAATGAAGTATTTTCTCTTTTTGTTCCATTTATTAATTTTCATGTTTAAATTCAATTTATTTTCATTATCTGTCCATTTCCTACTACAATGCTGCCTATATTTCTGCATCATATATGCACACAAACTTTCTTAAATAGTTGCAAAAACTAGTAAGAATGATCAAATATGCCTGTCTCCCCATACCTGTAATCTGAACATATTTCTTTTTCTTTAAAGAATTAAGTCTTTCTCATGTACATATAAGCACTTTCAAAGAAAGATATTTAAAGTGGAAAAGTTCTAGTACATAAGGAGCTAACTTCATTCCATATCTCTAACTACTTTTGGCATTCCAATTTTGCAGTAGTCACTTTATTAATGCAAAAAAACAAAACCCTAATTTTTCATGGAGATTAAGGATTTTATTATTTTTCACTTGGACTTGAATAATAGAATTAAAATCTCACCTGAGAATTCAAAGTTAGAAACCTGATTTTAAATGGATTAGCAAACCAAATTCACAATGAGTAATATGTGGAAACAAATTTTGAATTTAAGTGATTCCTGAATGTTATTGACCTGAGTGGTCTTTCAAAAACAAATTCAAATACTCTCTTGGAAAGAAAAGTCAAACTAAATCATACAGTGCAGTAGTCCCCCTTGTCTGAGGATACACTCTGTTTGGTTTTAGTTACCTGTAGTCAGCTGATATTCAAAAATAGTAAATAAGCAATTCAAGAAATAAACAATTCTTAATTTTTATATTGTGATCAATTTTGAATAGACATGTTCAAATTTGGGGCGGTCCTCTTCATCCTGACTAATACATGAACTATCTCCACCAGCATCCCCATGCTGTATATGCTATCAACCATTAACTAGGAGCTATCTTAGTTATTAGATAATTGTCATGGTTTCACAATACCTGTGTTCAAGTAAACCTTATTTTATATACTAATTACCCCCAAGTGCAATTTAAAAATTTATACAGGGTAAACAGGAGCTATAAAATCTTTCCTTTCCTTCTTATTTTTTATTTTAAGAATTAATTTTATGGTGTACTGTATAATAACTTGATAGATGTTTGCAATGTATAATGACCAAATTGGGATAACTAGTATTTCTTCTTATTAAACTTTAAAAATATTTTATTAACATGTAGTTATACATAATTACACAATTCTGTATGATATTTCAATGCATGTACATGTGTACAGATCAAATAAGGACAATGATTCCATTTTCTTATCATTGCTATGTTTGTAACCTTCAAACTCCTCTCTTCCAGCTATTCATAGAATATATAATAGATTATTATGAACTATAGTTTCCCCACTGTGCTGTAAAACTTATTGGGTGTGGTTTTTCTTACCTTTATACAACTTTCCTCTATCCACTCTCACTCTTTCTAGTCTCTAGTAGTCATTATTCTACAGTCAGATCAATATTTTTTAGCACCCACATATGAGAAATAACATGGGGTATTTTTTCTATGCACAACTTGTTTTGCTTAACATTCTCCAGTTACATCCACTTTTTCTACAAATGACAGGAATTCATTCTTTCTATAGCTTAGTTATACCCTATCATGTATGTATAGCATATTTTCTTTGTCCATTCATCCATCGATGTACACTTAGACTGATTCCATATCTTAACATAAATATTATGAATAGTGCAGAAATAAAGAGGGTGCAGGTATAAGATATGTAATATTTCCTTGAGATATCTATATCTGAAAGTTGGATAGCTGAATCATATAGATTTAATTTTCGATTTTTGAGGAATTTCCATACTGTTCTCCATAATTCTGGTGCTAATTCTCATTCCCACTTTTTGTACATGGGTTCCCTTTCTCCATAATCCTGAAGCATTTGTAACTTTTTTTTTATAATAGCCTTTCTAACTGAGATGAAATGATCATGATTTTGATTTTCATTGCCCTCACATCAAATTATGTCAAGCATCTTTTTCATAAAGTCCTTCTTTTGAGAAATGTCAATTCATTTAATATTCCTGTTTTTATTTGAGTCATTTGTTCAATGCTATTGAGTTGAATTCCTTATGTATTCTGGATATTAAACTTTTGTCAGATGAATAGTTTGGAAAATAATCTTCCCATTTTGTAGGGTTTATGTTGAATGGTTGTTTTTGCTAAGCATAAGATTCTAAGTTTGATATAAACTCATATGGTTATGTTTGCTTTTGTTGTTTGTGTATTGGTGGGTCTTACAAAAATATCACCTTTACTGATCTTTTGAAGTGTTTTCCCCCTATTTTCTAATTATTTCATAGCTTTAGTCCTTATATTTAGGTCGTTGATCCCTTCGCAGATAATTTTTGTAGAAAATGAGAGAGAGGCTTAAGTTTAATTTTAATGTGAACGTCCAGTTTATCCACTGCCATGTATTGATGAGTCTGTCCTTTTTCCAATGTATGTTTTTGATGCCTTTGTCAATAAATGACCCAATATGTTGGGTCATTTCTCGACATTCTATTCTGTTTCAGTGGTTCATATGTCTGTTTTTCCTATATCATGGTATTTTGCTTTCTCTAACTTTGTATTATTTTTTAGTCAGATAGTGTGATTCCTCCATCCTAGGACATTTTGCTCAATATTACTAAATTCATTCCTTAGTTTTACCAAAACAAAGTTTCAGAATACAAAACTGACTTACAAAAATCAACATTTCTATACACTAATAATTAATTTACTGAAAAAGAAATATAGCAATCCCATTAATAATAGGTACAAAAATACCTAAGAATAAATTTATCAAAGGAAGTAAAATACCTGTACATACTGTCCAATACAATTACAAAATCTCTATAATTCCTATCAAAATATCAATTACATTCTTCACAAAAGTGGAAAACAGTCCTAAAATTCATGTAGAAGCACAAAATAGAGAATAGCTAAGTGCTTTCTTTACAAATTATTAGAAACAGCATCAAGTATTAACAAAGACAAAATACTGCAATCACTCACATTCCATTAGTGGGAATGCAAATTGTTTCAAATTCTTTGGGAAACAATTTGACATTATCTCATGAGTTGAAGTTGTGCATATCCAGAAACCTAACTGCTAGGTGTATCACCTATTAAGCTTTTGCTCATGAACCCTTGAGGTATACAAAAGAATATCCAGTCCATAGCGCAACTGTCATATGTATAAACTACAACATTTGTTATTATAAAATGATTATATAATATATACCCTATACCATATGATTTATAACATTACAAATTGTTATACATATAGCAATTAAATTTATGTATAATATATATATGCATTATGTAATTGATGCCAAAGATTCCAAACAAGTTCATGTGAAATTATAAGAAACACCCAGGGGATCAAGTCATATTTCTAGGAAAATAACTTGCTAAGAGTTTCTTACTGAAGTGAGTAGAAATGGTTCTATACAATCATTCACCATGGTTAGTCATTGTTGTTGTATGAGTTCCTAAGTAGCTTAATATTAATCTTGAAGCTCTATAAACAGAATTGAGTATATTAGAAAGAGAATAAAAACCATGATGCACTTTGAGACAATGAAAAATTATTCAATAAATACTGAAAATATTTAGTTTCTACTTGGAAACTTTTTTGTTTTAGAGGCAAATATTTACTCAAGACTGAGATTATTGCTTATATTGGGTATACATTGCTTGAGGCACAATAGTAACCCAATTCTATCTAATTTAGGATCGTATTTCACCAAATAGGACATAGTATTCACTATTTTTAATCTGAAAATTATTGCACAGTAGTAGTGTTTAGCAACTTAATAGGAGCTAAACTCCAACAGAGTATGCAATGAGACTTATCTATAAAGTTGGGAAAATTCTTTGTTAAAAAGAATTTTTCATTATAAAACTTAAATATAAAATATTATTTTTATCTGGAGGGTTTTATAGCTGAATATTTTAATCTAATAAATAAAAAAGGAAATTAGGAGCTCAAGCATGAGAGTCTACCAAATATTCAGTAAATTTTCTACAAAATTCAATTGTCTTGTCATTGGCTCAATCATTTTGCACAGATTATTGTTCTGAAATAGCAATAAAATTTTTCTTTCCTGCTTTCCTCCATTACCAAAAATAGATAAGAGTGTATGATGAAAGATACAGAGATCACATATGACAGCTTCTTCACACTTCCTAGATTTAATAGTTATAAATTTTCTTACAAACATTACTAATATGTAAACATTTTACAGAAAAGATCTTTCAGCAAAGCATCCTTTAGCTTTCAAACTTTGTATGTAATTCATTTGCCTAGAAAAGACTCTACAATCATTTTTGGTAGGTACATTTATCCTTTGGAAGTTTTCATGAGAAATACTTGTTCCCTTGCTACCTAAATCTTATTTTGCACATTTTTTTTATTGGATAAATCACATGATATTCTTAACCTCTGTCTTTCATTTTGTTCATGAATAAAATAAGGATCTTTTACAAAACAGTGATTTTTACATTTTGTTTGAGGTAGTCATAGATTTGTTCAGAGATAACTCAAGGACTGCCATGAGTTAATGATGGAAGCTCCAAGGCATAGTGATTGTCCTTTGGATTGTGATTATACTCACTCTCTTGATACATGCTGTCATGGCTTTGAAAACCACATATTTGCACATACCTCTTATATCTGCAGCTCACAATTTAGGGTGTTTCATATGTCTAGATTCACATCTGTAACTGCCTATTCAATTTCCACATTTCATTCCTAATACAGCTTCTCAAACTGCAGCATCTACAAAATGAAACTCTTTATGTTCCTTCCTCAAAGTGGCTTCATCGTGATATTTCTGAGTAGTATCCTGTATCTTGGCATTTCTAGTTGTTCAAACCAAGTATTTTGGAGTTAACTTTGACCCTCCTACTTTTGAGATACCCTATTCATAAACCATCATGAAATCCTTCTGTTTCTACAATTCAGATATTTGCATAATTTGAATTTTCTTCCCATTTCTAGTATGCAAGAACCTCATATGAATTCCCATGGGGGTAATTTATTTTCACAGCCTCTTACTAAATTTCTTTGTAGAATTCTATTTTGAATGCATGACCAGTTTGATCCTTTTTTTTAATAAAGAGAGAGGGACAGTGAGAGAATGAGAGAGAGGAGAGAGAGAGAGAGAGAGAGAGAGAGAATCAATTTAGTTTTTCATGTGGCTTTGGTTGCTCCAGTTCTTCATTGTGTATGTGGTGCTGGGGTTTGAACACTTGCGCATGCCAGGTAAGCTTGATAACTGCTAAGCCACAGCTCCAGTCCCCAATTCGATCCTTTTTCAAAGTTAGATAATGTCACCCAAATGTTTGAACTCTGGATGGTTCCTGTTTTCATTCACTATAAAAGCTGATGTTCACACAATGTTCAATAGGCCCTATATAATTTGTCCCCCATTGTATATCTGTCCTCTATTCCACTACTCCTAGTGACCTTTCATCCTTAGAACCTGTTTGCTGAGTGTTTCCACTTCCTAGATCACAGATGTTTCATTGGTTAACTGACTTCATTTCCTTTATGACTTTGCTTAGAAGTACTTTTCTCAATGAAACACTTTCTCAAAATTGTAATCCCCCAAACACCTATGTTCATATTTTTGTTTCTATGCCCCTAATTTGCATGATATTTATCACTTTCCATCACTCTGGAAAACTTTTATCACTTATTGCTTTGTATTTTTCTCATTTTTCTACTAAAACTCCATATGTCTATATGGTATAATTTTTACCATCTATATCCCAAATAGATAGAAGATTTATGACTCACAAATATATATTGAATAAATCTCGAATAAATAAATCAATAGAGAAATGAAGCAGTATGTTTAAGTAGAATGGCAAATCTTTTCCTCTAATCACCACATCATTCTCAAAAAGTTTTGTATGTACTGTTATTGTAAAGATTCTTAGTTAGGCTTTCATGTATTCATTGGGAGAATTAGGCCTTTTAGTTAAGAATAAGATGAGAAAAGAAAATTATTGAATATTTGCTTTCATCATGAGCAAGTGACTCTTATCAAACTAAATTTTTCATGCATAACAAATCTAAAAGTTGAAAACAACAATATCAAAACCAACAAAATAGATTAAGTGAAAGACTTGGAAAATAAACAATAGTAGATACTTCAAAGGAAAAAACATTTGGAAAAAGTGAATAGTTTGAGATGAACTTCCCATTTGTGTTTTATCTCGAAGACAAGCTCTAATATATCCATGTGATATGCTTAAGCCTTACAGTTATGTGTTTGATTTACAAGAGATATTCAAAACAAATCATTCAAAATCCTCGGCTCTGACTGTTTTGAAATATATGTTATAATATTGTTTCTCATAGCCATGCTATGGTCAATGGAACACCTTAACTTTGTCTTCCTAACTATAACTTTGTACCCATTGAAAGATCTCTCAAAACTTCACACTGTACCCCAAATGTGTGTACTATATTGTATTCATTAAAAACAAAATTTAAAGATAAAGGTATGTTGAAGTCTTAACCTCTAAAAGGTTAAAAGAATTCAGGACCAACAATAAGTGCTGGTAAACTATCAGGAAGTAACTCTGCCTAAAAACCTTTTTAACTCATAACTAGGGATGACTAAGGTAGATTTCAAGCATCCTGCTGAAAGGAAAAAAATCCCTGGTTTGGAATTTGGCCTGCTAGACACTGAAAACAATTTTAAACTTGGACTCATCCAGATTAATTGCATGCTAATTAAAGTTAATTTTTAAAGGAAAATTACAGAATTCAGGCATTATTAAACATATCATTCAGAAATGTTTAAGAATATATTTAAAGTCATTTAACAAAAAAGAGTAATAAATTACCTTTTTTAGAGAAAAATAATCGATAGAGATTAAGACAGTGGAGATAAGAGAAATTAAAGAGAATTTCAAACTATTACAACTACGCACAGACATTAATAAAAATGCTTAAAAAGAAAATTTCATCAGATAAAAACTTAAATTTAATAAATATTGTAAAATATTTACACAGAATATATACCATATACATTCTGTCAAATTATGATGACTGTAGCTTCAAACTATTTCTAGAGTCTGTTCACTTATCCGCCCCCCCTAAAGCTACTACACTGGTTCAAACAACTGCATATCTTACCTATAATATTGCTTCCACCTTTCCCTCCTGACTCTTTGCCTCTCCATCTTGTTTTGAATGTAGCAGTTAGATGTCATTCACTTAATTCCTCTTTCTAAAAATTTCCAACGTACTCTAGTCACTCGGAGTGAAAGCCAAACT
The DNA here is from genome assembly GCA_004027875.1 of Aplodontia rufa. NCBI lineage: Eukaryota > Metazoa > Chordata > Mammalia > Rodentia > Aplodontiidae > Aplodontia > Aplodontia rufa. Next base: position 16,862 of record PVKS010015154.1, on the reverse strand, counting down.
CTTTGCAATACCCTCCAAATCCTACAAAAACTACAACTCTTTCACACTTTCCTTCCTTCTTTCCAACTAGATGCAGGCTTTGTGCTTCTCTTTAAGCACAAGACTTTAAGAACCAGACTTTGCATTATTTCTTTCTTAAGTGTGGAAAGTTCTTCAGAGAGTTATATCCTTGCTATTTTGCTTGGATTGGATGGAATTTGCTGAAATGATGCCATCTAAAATCTTTTCTTTTATGCTTTGAATTATATTTTGCATATTTTATTATGCATAGTCTATTTTCTATCTCTTCTTACCTTAATATAAGTCAAGGTCAGTGATTATTTCTAATGCCTTTGTTTTTCTGTGCTTTTCTGTTCCTGAAATAGACATTCAGTATACTTGAAGAAAGAATGAAATTATACAATTTGTCATCTCCTTACTCACAATTTTTACCTTTTCACAGTGTTTCTTTCAAAGGAATTTCTATGACTTTTCCTTCACTTTAGTTTTATTTCTATAAGTGTCATTTGTCATCTGTGGATTTATGTTTTGCTACTTCACTCTTACATTTCCTTGTGTCATTGCTTCTTTTCATCTCATCTATATTTTTCCATTTCGTCTTTTGAGCTTTGTGTTGTTGCTTGTTCTCTTCTGATATTTTTTGTTTGGGATTTTTTTTTACTTCTAAGAGGAAATGCATTCTTATATTCTTAAGAATGTCATTTTTTTATTTGCCTTTTGTTATTCCAATAGATTATTAGAGAGCTACATATGCATGTGAATTTTTCTTTGCCCTATTTGGTAGTATATAGATTCCATTAGCAGTGTTCCCTCAAAACAGAATATACCTTCTCAGAGCCATGATTGCCCACAGATATTAACCAGCTATTGTACTAGAATATTTGCAGAACTCCTTTTGGTGATTGTTCAACTGAGTAAGGATATCAACTGTCAAGATTAAAAAATGGGGGACTGGAGCGATGGCTCAGCAGTTAAGGTGCTTGCCCAGCATTTCTCTCTCTCTCTCTCTCTCTCTCTCTCACTGTCCTTCCCTCTTTAAAAAGAATAAATACAAAGATTCAAAAATGGGTCGCTACCAACCAATCTTCCACTCTATTTTCTAAGAATTATAGACTTTTAAAAAGTGGAGATTAGTTTCTACTGGGACGGATATAACTTGCTCTCAAAACAGCGCTCGGTGATGTGGTACCTGTTGCAGTGTAGAAGGAAGGAAGGGAGAAAAGTTTTCTGCTTAGTATAAGCCTCAGTTTTTGAGGGATAAAGTCTCCTCAACTTACTTAGCCTATTTTCTTGGTATTGAAATTAAAAAATATCTTTGGGTATAGTGTGCTATCTCCTTCAAGTCCTACTTTATAATTCTAAGTTTATTTTATTCTTTGTCATTAGAGTATTTTGGGGATAGGGTGAGATTGTAATTATAGGAGATATTAGCAGACATCAAGTTCATCTCCAGTATTAACTTTTACATGCAAGTTCTTTTCAAACTACAAAACATCTTAATCTAATTATTAGCAAGTAGAAATGATGATAAAAGGCAAAATGGCACTCATTTATGTATATTATCTTGAATAAAAGATAATGATAGATAATTGCAAAAAGAAGCATGAGACTAAACTTAATGGCTCTTTTCATTATAATAGTTAATGAAATTCATCCATTCATATGCTTATCTTTTCCTAAATATTCATTGCAAAATCATGTCCAATATATAATCTTCTCTTGCCACTTATTTATATAGTAAAGCAAAATATAAGAGTTTACTTGTTGCATTCCAAAGATGAGTAATTATTTCAGATATACTGAAATAACAACCAATTATAGACTTAGATATTTATATTTTGACAGCACACTTTTAGGAAATAATATTTTAAAATGTAAACATAGTGTCAAATACTTGTATTTTGAATTACAGTTTTAAATCACAGTTATCTCCTTTTGCCTCAAAGCTTGCCTTTTCTCCAGAGGAAAGAAAAAGAAAATAAGAGCCTAAATGAATAACTGAAATAGAAATCATATTATCTGAAAAGAGTTCAGTGTTTCTCTTTTGGTTATATATCAGTAGATCTAGTAAATCTTGCCATATTCAGTAAACACAATAATCTTGTTTAGGTGTACAGTAGAGTTTACTTTAAATATATATTTTTTAAAAAGTTATCTACAAATTTGATGTTGGTACTGTTTTAAAACAGTAATATCTATCCCATCAATGTCTACACTACTGGGAGGGAAATAAAGCAGAAAAATGCAATTCAGTACTTAACACAGGGTGTGAAAACTGCTGGTATTATAACTGTACTTTGCTGAAACATATTTTCAGAGCCATATTTTGCTGCCCCAAAAGAATCAGTTCCACTTGGTAAGCATTCTGTATTATAGGCAGAAGCAAAGCCAGGATTCACATAAATGATTATCTTCTGGATATTATAGTCTAAATATCCAAACAGGGTTCAAGGCCCAAAGTATATCCTTTGACTATTAATGATAGTTTCCTCATAGACAGAAAGTATTTTGTAATTTTTCTTAGCTATATAAGAAAGACATAAACAGCATAAGGACATATGACACATAATTCTAAAAGAGCTATTAAGGATAAATGGGGAATTTTTGAAGAACCAGCCCTTCATTTCATTATATTTTGTTTTAGACTCTATTTCATTTTTTTCCAATTCCTATCTTTCTTTCTTTCCTTTTAACTTTAGTCTTCTTTTTGAGGTAGGCATTGAATACTATAAACTTTTTCTTTAGCCCTGTTTTTCTATATCCCATAGGATGTTATTCTATCCTTCATTTGTGCTTGTTTCAAGAAATTCTTAACTTCCTTCTTGATTTTTTCCTTGACCCATGGGTTATTCAAACTTCTATGTATTTGTATAGTTTCTAAAACATTTATAATTTATTTCTAGTTTTGTATTGCAATCCGAAAATATATGATTTCAGTTCTTTTCAATTTGTTGAGACTTGATTTGTGACCTATCTTATGATCTGTTCTTGAGAGTGTTCCATATGATAATATCAAAAATATGTATCCTGTAGCTGTTGAATGAAATGTTCTGAAGATATCTTTTAAATTCATTTGATTTAGTGTACAACTTTATTCTTTTGGGTTTTTTGCTGATTTTTTGCCTTAATTATCTATTATTTTAGTGAAATGCAGTGTTAAGAGACTGCTAGTGGCTTGAGAGGCGGCTAAGCAGTAGAGAGCTTGCCTGACATGTGAGGACTAAGATTTGAACCCCAGCGCCACAGACACAACTAAATGTCAGAAAGCCAAAACCAGATATAAAAATAAATAAAATTAACTCTATCTCTCTTAAAAAGAAATGAGCCTGACATCTTAATGTAGTTTTCATTTGCATTTCTCTGATTACTAGTAATTTAGAGCACTTTCTCATGCATTCATTGGCTTGATCAATGTCCTCTGTTGAGAAGTTTCTATTTAGCTCTTTGGGCCATCAGATTGGCACAAATGAAGAAAATAAATAATAGATGCTGGAGGTGTTGTGGAGAGATAGACACACTAGCACACTGTTGGTGGAACTGCAGAGTGGTACAGCCCCTCTGGAAAGCAATGTGGAGAATCCTCAAAAAAATAGGGATGATCCCACAATATGATCCCACTATTCCTCTCCTGGGTATTTTTTTTTTCAACTCATTTTTTTTATTGAGAAATTTATTTGTTGAACAATCATACAAATTTTAACAAAATAATATATAATGTATATAGATTCTGAAAATTGGATTCACCCCCAAGAATGCCTCCCCCAATTACCCACCCTTATCCCTCCCTTCCCCTTCCCACAACATCTCTAAAAAAAGTATTAGGTTGTGTAACATTACATGATATCTGGATTTAACACCTGATAATAGACCACCTCTCTTAATGGCCAGGGCCTAGTTCCAGCCTCCACAGATGTGTGAAGACATTCGACCCTTGGTTTTCTGGGTTATGCTGATTTCACTCAGCATTTCTTCCATAGCCATCCATTTACTTTCAAAGGCTGCAATATCATTGTTTCTAATTGTGTAAAATTCCATGGTATATATGTACCACAGCTTTTGGATCTATTCATCCAGTGAGGGACATCTGGGTTGTTTCCATGATTTAGCTATTGTAAATTGAGCTGCTAAGATCAGAGATATTGCCGTGTCACTATAATGTGCTGATTCTAAATCCCCTGGAAAGATACCCAGGAGTGGAATAGCCAGATCATATGGTGGGCTCATCCCTAATTTTTTGAGGATTCTCCACACTGCTTTCCAGAGGGGCTGTACCAGTCTGCAGCTCCACCAACAGTGTGCTAGTGTGCCTGTCTTGCCACAGCCCCTCCAGCATCTATTGTTAATTTTCTTCATTTTTGCCATTCTGACTGGTGTGAGGTGATATCTTAATGTAGTTTTCATTTGCATTTCTCTGATTATTAGTGATTTAGAGCACTTTCTCGTGTATACATTGGCTTGATCAATGTCTTCCACTGAGAAGTTTCTAGTTAGCTTTTTGGCACATTTATTGATTGGGTTGTTTGTGTTTCTGTAGTTGAGGTTTTTTGAGGATTTTTGTAGATTCTGGATATGAGTCCTCTGTCTGAGGAATCATAGTCCATGATTCTTTCCATTTCCGTAGGAAATCTCATTTAGAATCAGCACATTACAGTGACACAGCAAAATCAATGTTCATAGCAGCTCAATTTACAATAGCTAAATTATGGAAACCCAGATGTTCCTCACTGGATGAGTGGATCCAAAAGCTGTGGTACATATATATCATGGAAGTTTACTCAGCAATTAGAAACAATGATATTGCAGCCTTTGAAGGTAAATGGATGGCTATGGAAGAAATTATGCTGAGTGAAATCAGCATGACCCAGGAAACCAAGGCTCAAATGTCTTCACTCATTTGTGGAGGCTAAAGCTAGACCCTGGCCACTGAGAAAGGAGGTCTATTATCATGTTTTAAATCTGGATAAGGTGTGATGCCATACAACCTAAGGCATTTGTAGAGATGTATTGGGAAGGAGGGGGGAAGGAATAAGGGTGGGTAATTGAAGGAGGCACTCTTGGGGATAAATCTAATTTTCAGAATTTATATATATATTTACATATAAGTATATATATATATATATATATATATATATAATTATTGCATTAGAAGCTTGTTTGATTTTTCAACAAATAAATTTCTGAATAAAATTTTTAAAAAATGAGTCTGAGTTGCTATGGCTGCCCTTGGCCTCCACCACTTCGCTCTGGTTCAAGAGGCTGGGGTTGAGCAGCACCGAGCCTGTGGAGGCATTGGTGCAGGGTGGCAGGATGCAGGTGTGGGGGGGGCGAGTGAGGGTCTGAGATGGAGGGCAGCCCAGGGAGCTGGAGAGGTCACTGAAGGCCATCAGGTCCGGGGAGGAGAAAAGACCACATGAGGGTGGTGTGCGAGGCCATGTCCTTCCACCAGAATGCCATTCCCCTTCCTCTGGAATGGGAAGTGGGTGACCACCCAGAATGCTGCTATCCAGGAAGTGGGCGACCATTCAGACTGCTCCACCCTAGAATGCTGCTGCTGCCTGGAAAGTGGGCAACCACCCAGAATACTACACCCTAGAATGCTGCTGCTGCCCAGGTAGTGGGCGACCACCCAGAATGCTGTGTCCCAGAAAGTGAGTTGGCTGCCAAGAATATTGCTGCCCAGGAAGGTGGTCTGCTGCCCCGAGTGGTGGGGTCCATGAAGAAGTTCTATCCAAAATGCTGATAACCAGGAAAATGGTGTCTACCCAGAATGCTGTGTCTCAGGAAGTGAGGGGGCTGCCCAGAATGCTGCATCCCAGAAGGGTGGGCGTCTGCCCAGACTGCTGGGATCCAAGAAGGAGTTGTTCTACCCAGAATTCTGATAACAGGGAAGATGGAGTTCTACTCAGAATGCTCCTGCCTAGGGAGTGAATCCTACCCGGAATGCTAATTACCCAGGAGGATGGTGTGATAAATGAATAGCAAGAGAAAGAGAGTAATACAGGCTACTGTATAATATGGCATACGATATATAAAATGGTTTAGTTTTAATAAACATATGTATTATGTGTGTGTGTGTGTAGTGTAACAATGAATATTGGAATATGAATAATGTAGATGAAGTAGTGATTTAATAGTAGGTTGGCAAATTGCAGCACATCAGACAAATGTGGCCAAGGCCTATTATTATTATTATTTATTATTATTATTTATATTTCAGGAGTTAAGAATCAGTTTTTTTTTTTAAAGAGAGAGGGACAGTGAGAGAGACAGAGAAAGAGAGAAACAACTTTATTTAGTTTTTCACATGGCCTTAGTTGTGCCAACATTCAGTTGTGTACGTGGTGCTGGGGTTTGAACCCGGGTCCTCATGCTTGCCAGGCAAGCACCGAAACCACTGAGCCACCACTCCAGCCCAAGAATCATTTTTATTTTTTTTTAAATAGTGGAGAAAAAAGATCAAAGAATAATAATATTTTTTGATGTGGGAATTCAAAACTCATCATCCATTTGTCAAGTGGGACATAGCCTCACTCATTCTTTTATGGATTGCCTAAGGCTGTTTTTGAACTACCACTTTTGAGCAATGTGGAGTGATCATGACATAAGCTACAGAACTGACTATACCTAAAATATTTATTTTATGGTTCTTTACTAAAATAAATTTACCCTCTTTATATTAATGTTAATATCAATTAATATGTTGATAATGTAAATATATTAACAGCATTACTATAACAATATACAATGACATAATGTATGATAATGTAATGGATATACTGATGTATTGCTACTAATTGAATCTATTATAAGTATTATGACAGTGTTAATATATACTACTATGTTTTACATAACATTTAGGTTGAATCATATAAAACTGCTTTGAAGGCCTGTTTAAAAAAAATGAGTCTGCTAGTATTATTATATTGAAGACTATCTCTCCTTTTAAGTGTATTACATTTGTTTTTTAGGGGCTTGAGCAGTGACTTGGTGCTTATAGCATTTGGCTGGAATGTGCAAAGGTATGGGTTCAAACCTCAGCACTACCACATACATAACAAAGTTTCAGAATAATGAAAGCCATATGAAAAACTAAAGAAAAAGTTGGTTCCTCTCTTTCTCTCTCTCTCTCTCTCTGTTCCTCTCTCTCTCTCTCTCTGTTCCTCTCGCTCTTTAAAAAAAGGTTATGCTTTTTATATTTGGGTGTCCAATATTAAGTTTACATACACATATATTTCCTCTTGTAGAACTGATCCCTTTATCATTGTATAATGATCTTTCTTGTCTCTTTTTACTGCTTTGGTTTTAAGTCTATTTTATCAGATACAAGAATATCTACTTGAACTTTCTTTTGGACTATATCTAAATTGAATATTTTACTTTATTCTTTCACTTTCCGAGTATATATATCCTCAAAATGAAGTGTGTTTCTTGTAACAACATTAGTTGGGTCCTTTATTATCTACTTGGTCACTCTATGTCTTTTGGCTGGAGAATTTGATCCATTTACATTTAAGGTAATTATTGATAGGTAAGATCTTACTACAACTGTTTTCTGAGTTGTTTCCAATTTTCCACTTTCTTGGGGTCTTCATTCTTGGTGAAGTGATTTACTATGGTAATGTGTTTTGATACATTATTACTTTTGATGCATTTCTTATGGTTTTTAGTTTTATGGTTACCATGAGGTATAGAAAACACATCTTTAGATTATAACAAGCTATTTTAAAAGGATAGCAACTTACACAATCATAAAGATAGAAGAAAAACAAAAGAGAAACAGGAAATATACTAATAAATTGTATACTTAAACTCTGTTCCTCCTCACAGTATCATTTTATATCCCATTTTACATCTGTCTATGTTGCCTATATCTTATGTTAATGGAGTGATTATCATTTGCAATTGTTTTGATTTTAATCTTCATACTAAGGTATGAATTGTCTATACACCATGTTTAAGATATTAGAGAATTCTGAATTTTCATAGTGCCTTTTACTAGTGAATTTTATATGTTCCCAGGTTTTCATCTTACTGATTAGCATACTTTTCTTTCAGTTTCCTTTAGCAAATCTTGTGGGACAGATCTGGCAGAGATATATTTTCTAAACTGTTGTTTATAAATGTCTTTATCTCTCAGTTTCTAAAGGATGGCTCTGCTGGGCACAGGATTCTGAGTTGATAATTTTTCCCCTGCAGAACTACGCCTATGAAGCATCTTAGCAGAAGCTAAGAAGTCAGATTTCAAGTGAATTAGGAAACCCTCATGTGTTGTTTCTCTTTCCTTTTGCTTTCTTAAGAAAATTTCCTGCTTTCACCATTGTTAACTGTATTATAATCTGTCTTATGGTTGACTTGGTTGTTTGACTGGTGACCTTTGAACTTCATATACATGGATATTTGTATACTTTTGGAGATTTAGGAAGTTTTCTCTTATATCCTTTTGAATAAATATACTACCACTTTGGTATACTCTATTCCCTCTTCAACTGCAATAATCCAAATATTTGCTGTTTTATTGTCCTTTCAAAGTCCCTATGGGCTTTTGTCATTCCTCTTCCCTTTTTATCCTGCAGTCTTCTCTTTGATCTATCCTACTACTGATGTCACATTTTTAATTTTGTGTTTTTTAGCTCAAGAATTTTTGCTTACCTATTTTAATTGCCTCTCTTCTAATTTTCTCTATTAGAATACTGAATCAATTCTGGATTTTCCTGAAGCTCCTCAAGTGGTATGTGACAGCATCTGGGCATTAAAGGATTCGGTATTTTTCCACTTTTCATAATCTGGTTATGCTTGTGCCTCTCCTTTCACAAATTCTAGACAGAACTACCATATGGTTCAACTATTCCACTCCTGAGTATTTATCCAGAGGAAATGAAGTCAGCATACAAAAGCAATCCTGGAATGTCCACGTTTATTGTAGCACTATCCACAATATCTAAGATATGCAATCAGTTTAAGTACCCAATAGTAGATAAATGGATAAAGAAAATATGGTATACATACACAATGGAATATTATTTATCCATAAAGAAAAATGAAGTTCTGACATTTCTAGGAAAATTGGTGAAACTGAGGACACACTGTTAAGCAAAATAAGTCAGACACAGAAAGACAAGTACCACTAATTACCACTTTCTTTCTCATATGTGAAAATGAAGGAAAATAAAATTCTGAATGGAAAAAGACTGAAAGTAGAATAGTGATTACTATGGACTGGAAAGGGTGCTGTGTAGGTGAATATGTAACAAGGGGTAGTTGAATATTATCAATGTACACTATATGCATGTATGTAAATGTCTCACTGAATCACACTAACATGTATAATTAATATATGTTAACAAGAAGAAAATACTACTATTTACAATCAATAGAACTGAACTTGATTTTTGTATATGGGGCAACTTTCATTTCTTTTTTCCATATAGATATTGTGTTGATTCATGCTGCACAATATTAACTGCTCTTTTCCCACTGCTATACCAACTCTTCCTTTTTATATAAATCAAGTACTTCTGTATGTGGAGGTCATCCTAGGCTCTCACTACTCATCTTGAACATTCTTGCACCAAGAACACATTGTTTAATTACTGTAGTACCATATTAGTTCTTGATATTCATTAGAACATGTCCTCCATTTCTGTTCTTTGAGATTTTATTGGCTAGTTTTGTCCATTAACTTTCACTCACCCTTTGATTATATACTAGTACATGGATTAATTTACAAATACAAATATAGATATTTGTTTCTAACATGTACCTTAATTTTAATAGTTTGTATGACTTTTATTTAGATTTAAGTTGAGTCTTGTAAGCTGCATCTTTGTTTTTTGATTCAGTCTGATATCTCTTTTGAAAAGAACCCATTTCCATCTGGATATAATTAGTATTTCCTGGGTACAAATGTATAATGTCTGCTTTGCTTTCTACTACTACAACTTATTCAATAATTATTTTTATCCCCACTTTGCAATTTTATGTCATATTCTCCTATTAACTTTTCAAAATCATTCTTTTAGTGTCAGTTAGAAATTAGAAAAATCTATTTTTGCTTGATCCAAACAATCTAGGGCAGCAAAAGGATATCAATCCTAAATTCTCCCAGTGATTGACATCATCCTTGGACTGTTAACCACCATTCTTACTTCTTCCACTCTAGCTAGTTTGACTGGTTTGAACTTCATATGCATGGAAACATTCATGTATCATTTAGGGTCCTTTTAATATTTTTAACCACTTTACACTAATTAACACATTAATTATAAAAATTAATGTGTTTTATGAGATGTTTCCATAGATATATATACCATACATTGATTTGCCATTTGCTACTCTTTTACCTTCACCAAACACACAACTGGCACCCTTCCCAGTCCCTTTGAATCCCCCTTCTACTTTTTGGTCATTCATTCTTTGTTTTTTGGTGTTTTAGTTTCCACATATGAGAGAACATGCAACACTTATATTTCTGAATCTGGCTTATTTTACATAATTGTATGTCCTCCAGTTCCATCCATTTTGATATAAATGAGAGAATTTTATTGTTCTTTATGAATGAATAATACTCCTTTGTGAATATATACCATATTTTCTTTACCCATTTATCTATTGGGATGCACCTAGGTTCATTCCATATCTTAGCTACTGTGACTATTACTCCATAAACATGAGCATGCAAGTAGCTTGTTGGTATGCTGACTTAATTTTCTTTTGATACATGCTGAGAAATGGAATATCAAGATCAGGTGTAAGATCTATTTTTAGTTTTTCAGAAAGTTCCATACTGTTTTCCCACAGTGGCTATACTAATTTACATTCCCATCAAACGTGTATGAGTTCTTTTTCTTCTACATCCTCATATGAATTTCTTTCTCATATTATTTTCATAATATCTATTCCAACTGGGTTGAGATGGAATCTCTGTAGTTTAGATTTGAATATTACTGATGACTAATAATATTGAGCACTTTTTCAAAAGTTTATTGACCATTTGACTTTCTTTTTTGAATAATGTCTATTCATAGTATTTGACTATCATTGACAGGGTTACTTTTTTATCTTTAATTTCTTTTCAGTAATTTATGTACTCTGAATACTATCTTTCTTTTAAATGCATAGAAAGGCAAATATTTTCTCCCATTATGTAAGATGTCTCTTCAGTCTATTAATTATTTTATTTCCATTCAGGAATTCTGAAATTTGATGAAATTCCATTTGATAATTTCTGCATTATTTCCTGTGCTTTTGGGCATCTTATCCAGAAAACCATTGTTTGTACTAATGTCTTAAAGAGTTTCTACTAGTTTTGTAGCTTCAGGTCTTATGTTAAAGTCTTTGATCAATTTTGAGTTGATATTTGTACAGGTGAGAAACAGGGTCAACCTTTAATATTCTGCTTTTTGATACACATTTTTCCCAACAACATTTGCTTTAGTTGCTATTGCTCTGTAGGATGTCTTGAAATCAGGTGTTGTGATGCTTCTAGCTTTGTTCTTTTTCTCAATATTTCTTTGGCTACTCAGTCTTTTGTATTTCTATGTTAATTTTAGGATTGTTTTACTAGTTTTAGGATTGTTTTTCTAGTTTTGTGAAGAATGTCATTGGTATTTTCATGAGGATTCCGTTAAATCTGTAGATTGGGGTAGTATGGACTTTTTTTTTTCTTTTTTTTTTTTTTTAAGAAAGACAGGACAGTGAGAGAGAGAGGGAAAAAAAGAGAAGCAATTTTTTATTTAGTTTTTCATGTGACTTTCATTTCTCGGACACTTCCTTGCGTACATGGTGCTGGGGTTTGAACTCGCGTTGTCGCATATGCCGGCAAGTGCCTTAACCGCTGAGCCACCGCTCCAGCCCCAGTATGAACTTTTTAACAGTAATACTTCTTCCAATCTATGAAAATGAGATGTCTTTCTGTAGTTTAGTATCTTCTTCAATTTCTTTCTTCAGTGTTTATAATTTTTATTTTAGAAGTCTTTCACATCTTAGTCATGTTTATCCCTAGGTTTGTTGCTGTTGTTGTTATTGTTATTCTGTTTTATTTGGTTTCTGGCTATTGTCAATAGGATTACTTTTCTGATTGCTTTTACAGAAAAATTACTACTGGTACAGGGAAAAGCTACTGAAGTTTGTATGTTAATTTTGTATGTTGCTTCTTTACTGAAGCTGTTTATCAGTCCTAGCAGTTTTTTCCTACAGTCTGTTTTTCTATGTATAGAATCATATTATCTATGTATAGAATCATATTATCTACTCCTTTGCTATTTGTATGCCTTTTATTTCTTCTCTTGCCTGAGTACTCTAGCTAAAAAAGTCTAGTATTATATTGAAAAAATGCAGTAAGAGTGGACACTTTTATCTGATTCCTGATGTAGAGGAATTATTTTCACTGTTTCCCTACTCAGTATAATGTTGGCTATGGTTTTGTCATGAAGGATTGACTTATCCCTAAAGCAATGTGTGAAGATATCAGATTTTAACACAGTTTTGAGTTTATTTCCATCTAGATTCCTTAATATAAACTCCCTGTAGCTTTATTGGCTTTGATTAATGACTTGGGGCCCAGTGCATATCATGAAGGAGTTATAGAAACTCATTAGCTCTATGGGGATTCCAAAAGTTGGGGAGCACTGCTTGTTCAGGCAGTCATGTTGTAGCTATAAGAGTATGTGGAGGTCCCTATGTTCTTCTAAAGTCATACTGGTGGTGTCTATTCAGTGATGTGGGTTTTACCAGGCATTGTTGATATTGGCTATGTTACATGAATGGGTCTCTGAAATACTCTTCTTTTGATTAGTGTATGTATTTAATCTTAATATTCTACCTGTGAAAGTCATCCATGTTGTCACATGCAATATTAATTATCCAATGCAGCATTAATATCCCATTTTACATGCCATATGTATTTAGGAAATATCTGAGTATTTGTGATTGACTTATTATTTATAAAAATTTCAAATGCCTATAATCCCAGCAGCTCAGGAAAGCTGAGACAGGGGAATCTCAAGTTCAAAGCCAGCCACAACAACTTAGCAAGATTCTGTCTCAAAATAAAAAAAATAAAATAAAAACAGGCTGGGGATGTGGCTCAGTAATTAACTGCCCCTGGGTTCAATCCCTGATACCAAAATGATAATAATAATAAAAAACTTGAAGTCTGGGATGGTCTTAGCTTATTGAAAATAGGATTTACTTTTACATTAAATGTTTTCAGGTGGCAAGTCACTATAAGTTTTAAGGTGCTTATAAATCCAAGATTTTAAGGCTAGGTGATCCTAATCCACACTGATTCACTGGCTTTAGCTCTTTCAAAAAACCAAACTAAACTTTTAGGTAATAAATCAGATACCAGCATCCTAAGTGGGTCTTGATTAGCATTTTTCCTCAGTTTTTGTTTTGTTTTGTTTGTCCACTAACCCCAGTCTTTTGCCCAATGATCTGCTCTGTTCTTAGAGTCTTAACTTCTTTCTTTGAAAAAGCAGGGATGCCTCAAGAGGTTATATGGCACTCAATGCATTTTTGCCAATTTTCCAATAAGTTTAAAAGTATTTGGGAATGGAATGGGATTTATTTATTTATTTAGTCTAGATTTTGGGTTTTTTTTTTTGTTTTGTTTTTTTGTTTGTTTTCTGTTTTGGAACTGGGGATTGAACCCAGCAGGGCACTGTATATGCAAAGAAAGGACTTTACCACTGAACTACATCCCAGGCTAGGATTCAAAGTAATTTTTAAGAAAGTACTCCATTATATCCGTACTTTAAAATACAAAATTACTTTATGTTGTCATAATTTTTAATATTTTTTACTTCTTTTATATGTCTTTACTATTTCCTAGATATACTAGTCACTCATTCCAGTTTGAATGAATGAAATATTCACATATACTCAGATCATCACTTGGTACCTTTTATTCTGCATAAATAATCTTTCACACTCATTTTTTTGACATGGTTTCTTCATCAATTTTACCAAGATAATTTTAATTTCTTTCTTTTGTACTTTTATTTCTTACCTAATGTTAACAATATCATTTTACGTTAAAAAATTCTGACCAATGAAGTATATTATTGAATTTAATAATGTATATAGAGAGTTATAAATTAATAATTTAAAGCAGTGAGGGTGAGAGATAAAATGAAAAGTGAAAGGGCTTAGGTAAGGAAGGTTGTACTTATGTGAGTAAAGATATTGCAATGTAATTTAAAAACTGAAATTGAATACATTCTGACGGTTCTTTAATAGACCAATCAAAATAGACACATGACATCAATTCCAAATCTCAAAGATGTTCACATTGATTTACAGATATTAATCATATGCCTGTTTGGACTAAATTATATTTCAAAAAACAAGGGTATATATTTCTTTTTCAAATTTTATCCAGCTGGTGGTTTAAATATAATTAGTCTGATTTCCATAAACTACAGTCACAAATCAATCTCATTGTGCTAGTATAATTATGTTGTGTATAATACAGAAATTAGGGGTTTACATAAGCATGAAATCAAATACATTTCAGGAGTCACAACTGATGAAAAGGTTATTTTTCCTCATATGTATAAATTTTATTAGTTATTTCTCTCAGTTTCTTTTTCTTTTAAGTCAGGGTGCTAGCTCACATAGATGCTGCAAGTATATTTTGAAATATTATGTGCAGTCCTTAGTGGCAATAACATTGTTATTGCTCAGTAAATTTTATTTCAATCTAAATCTAAAACCAATCATTCTGAACATCCAGAAAATTTGTTTCTTTATCCTGATCAGTTATCACTTGAAATACAATGTAAAGCCATATCACACATCTGTAAACATGCTAAATATGTTTATTTTAAATTGTATAAATAATGTTCATATCAGACTTCTTTAGTTATTTGGAGAGGGAAACTGGGCTGGAGATACAGCTCAGTAGTTGACCACTTGCCTAAAATGTGTGACGCCCTGGATTCAAATCACTAGCACCACAAACAAAACAAAAGTTTCCTTTTAGAGAAGAAGACTAATTGCCACAGCAAAAGACAAATTATACCATAACTAATAAATGTAGCCCAAAGAAACTTTATAAGAGAATTCATTGTATTGCAGAGAAAATATTAGAAACCTTTTTGAATTTTTAAATAATATTTTGAGACTTTTATTGCAGTATAGCTTAAATAAACCAGAACTGAAATATTAGAGACCCTACCTTAAAATTCAACTATAAAATGTGATAACTGGGCTGGAGCAGTGGCTCAGCAACTAAAGTGCTTTCCTGGCATGCGTGAGGACCCAGATTTGAACCCCAGCAAACATACACAATGAAGTGTCAAAGCAACAAAAGCACATGAAAAACTAAATAAAAATTATTCTCATTTCTCTCTCTCTCTCTCTCTCTCTTACTCTCACTGTCCCTTTCTCATTAAAAAAAATGTGAATGTGATAACCAACAGGGCACCAGCATATCTGTTCCTTCTGTTCTTGCCTTAGAATTTTTGTCAAAGAACAATACTGCTTTGCCATTGCCATTTTTGGCACAAGAGATATGGCAGATTAAACATATATTAGAACAAATAGACTCTGAAAGGAAAATATAAAACAAGATTTAACATAAGAATTATTTAACATACAGAGCATATTTGTGTTTGTTTTTTAAAATAATGATAACAGCCTAACTTTCTAAATCCTTTGACATCTGGCTTTAAAAAATTCCCTAAGGGAGTCCCCAAGATGGCGATCTGAAGAGAGAAGGCTTCCCCAGTGACTCCCAGACTGAATGGGAAATCCCCAGCTCTTCTCCAGTATTTTGAGGTGCATTTGGCGGACTGGCATTTTGAAACCCCAGTCCTAATTTGCTCAGTGGTTTTGAGGAGCAGTGACTTGGGAAAAACCAGTGGAATTTTGTTTTCCTCCTGCCCCGACTGGGACGCTGGAGCGCGGCCGCTCTCCCTTGCTTATATTCCTCCCAGGACTAGGGTGGAGACTAACAGTCTGAACACAGCGGCGCGGAAAACCCTCAGTGCTATAAATAAAGCAATTTTGCAAAGTCACTTCCTGTGCTTATTCT
This sequence comes from Aplodontia rufa, assembly GCA_004027875.1. Taxonomy (NCBI): domain Eukaryota; kingdom Metazoa; phylum Chordata; class Mammalia; order Rodentia; family Aplodontiidae; genus Aplodontia; species Aplodontia rufa. Next base: position 826 of record PVKS010015154.1, on the reverse strand, counting down.
CTGTCTGGCGGCGAGATCAGTGTCTGGAAGCTGCCTGCATACAAGCACAGAGTAGCAGGCTGCGCTGCAGAAGCAGGTGCAGTTGCTGCGAGGGAGGGGGAGCTGAGCATCCATCTTTACACTCCTTGGAGGTTTTCACACTCCCCAACCATTTGGGGCCATCCCTCCTTATGTCTGCAAAGCAAGCTCTTAAAACTGCATCTGGAGCCAGCCACAGACCACAGGCCGAACCGGGAGGAGAAGGCTTGGGACAGGCCCTGAATCCTCTTCAAATGAGGGGTTTAGGCAGTGGAGTAAAGGGGAACATTGATCAGTGCTAAACACTCCCACCACAGACAGAAGGACTTTCCCTTTTAAGCCTGTGATTCCCCGGCTCTAAAGTCACAGTAGTCAGTTTCGGCAACCACCAGCAGACGGAGCTTTGAAAACATAAGACTTCTGACTTTCAGATCCCCTGAAAGCCCCAACAGAGAGAGAACCAGGTTTTCATACCCAGACAGACAGTGAAGATCTCCTCACAAAAGGACCAGAGACACTCTTAATGACGATACTTCCAAGTTTTTACTGTTACGAAATTTTTTTTTTTTTGTATTTTTTGCTGGTTTTGTTGCATGCATGTTCTAAATGTGTGAAAATGAGATAACTGGAAAAGTTTTCTGGTTATTTGATATATAAAAACACTAGCTGTTTTTGTTTCCCTGCCCTGTTAAATTCTGGGGGCAGTTATCCCCCAGCTCTTCCATTTTTTTTTTCTTTTTTCTTTCTTCTTTTAGGGAAAAAATAATAATAGTATTTCTTCCTGTTTTGATAGCTTGTTGTTAGATTT
>PVKS010015153.1:0-46645 GCA_004027875.1 Aplodontia rufa | reverse complement strand
ACTAGTTGCTTGACTACATTTCATGTCAAGCCACTTTATATGCATTTGAGTTGCCAATAGTTAAAAGAAGTGAGATCCCCATTACCTCAAAAACCATCAGTGGATGAACTCCACCCTCAAACTGTAGTTGTAGCAGTGTCTTTCAGACCTTGCTCAGTACAAGAGCAAAGAAAGTGCATGCATTTCAAAGGTCCTTTAACTGTGCAGTTGGGGCACTTGCATTAGTCTTCCACTGAAAGTGATTAATTTGCTATGTAATGATGTGATAAAAGGCAAATGTAATCAGGCACTACGTAATTATGGTCTTGGTCACCAGTGACGTAATTATGGTCTTGGTCAACAGTGATGTAATTATAGTCTTGGTCAACAGTGACTCACATGTACAATAGTAGACCCATAAGATTATAATGAAACTGGAAAATTCCTATCATCATAGGCATCGCATAGTAAAAACTCAATAATATTACTCGTGTTTGAGTTGATGCTGGTGTAGAGGAATGTACCGCACTGCCAGTTGTATGAAAGTATGGCACATACAATTAAATGTGGTATGTAATACTTGGTCATGGTAATAAACAGCTGCGCGACTGGTTTATATCGTGACTAAACTATACCTTTTATCATTATTTTAGAGTGTACTCCTACCTACAAAAGAAAAAGCTGACTATCAACTGGTTTGCTCTGTCACGTGGACAGTAGCCTCATACATTTTGTGTTTACTCCAGCTCTTGATTGCATCAAGAAGCCCCATCAGTGATTGACCCACACCATCTAGGTTTGTGTAGATGCACTCTCTGATATTTACACAGCCTCAAAATTGACTGACAGTGCATTTCTCATAACATGTCCCTGTTATTAAGCCACACATGACTGCATAAGAGCGGAATCTGCTAGAATTCTGTTGGTATCTTCTAAGCAATGAATATGCTCAAATAAAATTATGTGCTACTGAACTGATATTAATATTTGGCAATATCTATTCATGTGAAAAGATAAGTTGAAAGATTAGATCAAGTTCATCAAATTTATTAAACTTCAGCATTAGTAGATAAGATTGACAAATAATATTTATGATAAAAAATTAACTATGATCCTGAATTAAGTGAAATATCATATTCCTCTACAAAAAAACTCATTCTCCTCATTGGTGGATATGTATGATCAAAAAATTATTCATCGTAGTATTCTATTTTAAATTTCATCAATAAAAATGTTGTATGAATTAGTTTTATCTTTTGTTATGTAAGTACCGTACCCCATAATATTTTCAATTTTGCTCCTTGTTCTAAAGAGCCTAAGACTTTTGCTATCTGGGATGTTATTGGAAAAAAGTTTTATAAAACCTGACATAGATCATAGGTAGCCATCTATTTCATTCCATTTCATTCATAGGGACACTATGATCACCAAAGATCACCAATAAATTAAAAACCTAATTAGTACTTTATTTCTGCTGTGCTCTACTATAAAGGAACTTCATCTTGTCTTTGGTGATCACACTATCAAATAGCCTAAATGACACAAGGATCTCTTGTTCCTACTGAAATTCAAAGAGACTGGTACTTCCCTTACCAATGAATTTTTAAATACTTTTATGAAGGAAGTGTCTTTGGGCCACCATGAGAAGTGAAGTATGGGCGTAAGGTGTTCAGGAAACACATGATAAGTATCTTTCTTATATCCTTAAATCTTTGAAGTCCTCACATTTTTGCCACGAAGTTCAGACTTTTCAATCTCATTAAACACAAGCCATGGTTTAGTCAATGTACCAACCAAGTGAACTGTTAGAGTCACATTTAGCTGTATGAGATGAAACTTTCAATCCAGAGTCTTTGTTAAGTATACTTATGTCAATCAATTCAGGAAAGTGGAATCCACTGTTGTATTCTACTCTCCTCCGTCTAGCATCCTTGGAAGCCCATGCCTATTTTCAGGATTCTGGTATTACAAACTTGCACCATCTTACAATTATTTCAGTGTACATGCTATTTCCTTTGGGTCAGACTTTGTTCTTGCTCTTAGGGAGCATGCCGAGATCAGGTCCTAATTATGGACCTTTTGTAGTGGCAAAAAGAACGGTTTCAATGGGTTTTGAGGAGAAGAGGTATGCCGTGGTGATAAAAGTACCCCACTACTAAAGTTTATTTGAGAAGAGAAAGCCAGTCTCTCTAGAAACGTGAGGGTAGGCATCTTCTGTTGGCAAGGGAGGCTCTGGTAACTCAGGGTTTAGGATTCATTGCTTCATCTAAAACTACCTAGATGTCCCCATTCCAGGTCCAAGGTTCCTTATCTTTCCCAAATGATACTCCAACTTCCCTTGTGAATCTGGAGACTGTAAATTTGACTTCAATTATAATTCTGCAATCTTCCAATTATTTTCAGCAAGCAAATAAGAGAAAGAAATGAGATTATTTTAGAACTGACCTGGAAGCTTCCTGTATACCTTTCCATAAGTTGAGCTTAGATTTTGGAGCTGTGAACTTGTGCTTGGGGATTCAGAGGCAGCCAGCCCATGCTCCAGTCCATGTGGTCACTGTTACTTATGGAATAGTCGAGGGCAGCTGCCACTTGGATCTCTCAAGGCTCTTACTCTAGTAGGTACTTTAAGATCAGCCACAGATAATAATTTAATTAACAGTGTTCCTGCTGCAAACCATGGCTCTTCAGATGCTTTTCACTATGAGTAGGGAGCTTTACACTCAAGACTCAGGAGAAAATGGATGGAGTTAGAGATCATATGGGATCCAATATTGGGTGGATTAAATTGGACCCATCTAAATGGGTGAAATTAGATAATGAGATTAGGCGTGAGCAAGTATTTCAGATTTTCCCTTGTATATGAAATCTAAGGGTTGGGAAGATGTCATAAAAGTGGCAGAGAGACTAGTACAGAAGACTAGCTCAGGGAGAGGTATGTAACAGGTTAACAGAGGATGGATATGTCCAAAGAAAGTTATTTACTTGTGTAAATATGCCATAATGAGACCCAATATTCTGTATAATTAATGTGAGATAAAAAATAAAGACCCAGGAGACAACTACAGCAATCCCCAAATTCTATCTTTAATTGAATTAAACCATCTGTTTCCTGAGACCATTTCTGCTATAGATTTTTGTGTAAGTCAGGGTCCAGACAAGGAAGATAAAACAGTCTCTTTCTTTTAATAGTGATATGTCAATATAAATAATTACTAACTAGGGAATACTGTGGAATCAGAGAAATAGCCACTGCAGGTACATCTCCCAGGGGTTGGGGGAACCAAGGGATGAGCTGGGAATTATTAAAGCTTAGAAGCTTGGAGAAGGGTCCCCAGGGATCTGAAGCTCAGACTTTGAGAAGGGCACCCATTAGCTGGGGTTATTGGCTTTGAGTTTGGAGGAAGGACCTCAATGAACTTGGTCCTCTGCCTCTAAGGAAAAGGAACGCACCTGCTGGCATTTCTGAGGGGTACGAATGTTGGAAAACTGTAACCTGGAGTCACCTTCTCTTACCTTATCAACTGCCACTGTCAATCTTTCTCTATGAACCCTATTGGAGGAGACAAAGATGGCAGCAGGCCTGGCAAAGTGGAAGTGAGGTTTGCAGAGACGGCCCCAGATTCACAGAGCCAGCCCCAGGTTCAGAGCCCAGAACAGGGCACAAGTTTGAACTTGAGAAAAACAGCTTGATCACTGGCTCATGATAGAAATATGCTGGGATGAAGTTTCTGACCCACTTCTTCACTTAGACATTTCTGAGACATGGGCAGTCAGGACAGTAATTAAGAATGTAGGAGAGGACATATATTTTCCCTAGGAAAGAAAATATTACTGGATTCCCTATGAAAATGTTTCTTTTTAAAATGACTTCTGTGGAGCTACTTATTTATGCTTTGAACATTATTTATTAGCTCATGCATTTATTTAACACTTCAGGATGTACCTTCTAGGCTCATGGTGTTTGCTGCCTGGGGATTCTGTAGATGGAAAAGAGAGCTCATTTAATGCTAAGTTGAGTTTTCCACTGTGCTAGTAGCAAATTTATCTGAAGCCAGCCAGGGTCTTAGGCAATTTTTTTTTTCTTTCACCATGGCCCATATTTATCACCGGAATTCCATGTTACAGAGATTGAGGAGGAGGGAGAGAGAAAGACGTACATTTAAAAATACAAAAACACCTCATCCTTATTACTTAATGCATTTGCACTGTTTCCCAGGGATATGAGGAGAGGGAAGGAAGTATGAGTCCCTCTCTTTAGGCACTGATAATACAAGGTGAGATGAATTCTCCCACATGGTGTTTGAGATCCATCTCTCTGCTTTGCAGTTGTTTCCTGTCTCACTTAAGTCTACTTGCATCTTGCTAAGCACGCAGAGTAGGGAGAAGCTTAGAGCAGAATTTTGCATTTCAAAAGCTTTTTCAGAAACCTTTCAGAATGACGATGAGAACAATACTATGGCCAGTTTGAAGTGGGTTCATGGCTCTTCTGCAAAAAAAAAAAAGAAAGGAGAGCAAGGTGTTGAGACAAGGGAAGAGAGCTGGTTATCTTCTTGGTCCTGCTGAAATGCACTGCTATTTTCCAGTGCTGGGAGTGTTTTAAGATAGGAGGGAGCAAGGACAGGCCAAATGAACCATGTGGTGGGGCCTCTCTTATCCTTCACTGCCGTTGATTAATAACATAAGAGAGAAGATAAAGCAGAGAAGAAGTGCTTTAAAATGATACAGACAGAAAGCATGGGCACCAGGTCAAGCAGCGCTCTCACTGCAGAAGGAGATGATTACTGTAATTAGTGAGGATGCATATGGATAACGCCAATTCGTGAAAGCTGCGTGGGTGTCCTACTTTTTCTATTCTTCTCTCCTCCTACGGGCCTCTGTTAACTCAGATGCTCTCTGTTAACCTGGTTACTACACTGTCTTTGTGTTTGCAGGGTCTGTGTGTGCATACACACATTTCTAGGTGTATGTGTATATATATATATATATATTAGTTTTACAGTAAGCAAACATTGTAAAATTGCCAAGATAGATGATATTCTTAGCTGAATGCAATTAAGTTCAAGTTGCCTGTGGTTTACTGTGAACTAACCTCCTCCCTTCCGATGATGAGAGAGGAGGACTGGGTGGCTTTAATACCTACAGTCGCACTTATCTAGACTACAGAAGAATGACAATTTTGAAGTTGGAAGGGCTTCCAGAAATCAAATTTCCTAATTTCTTATTTTTTTTTTCAGGGCTGAGGACTGAACTCGGAGCCTTGCACATGCTAGGCAAGTGCTCTGCCACTGAGCTAAATCTCCAACCTCTACTTTCTTATTTTTTTATAGATGAGAAAATGAGGTCTAGACAGGCTACATTATGCCTGTAAGCTTACTCAGCCACACAGTAGAAAGGCCAGGATTGACACGATAACTTCATTTTTGTTTGTTTCATATGACATACCTGTGAACAGAAGAGGGCAAAGACATTATGCATGGGTTCAGACACAACCAGATGTGACTTTTTAAAAAAAAATCTGATCTTTCTATTTTACACTTATTTTTTTATGCATACACATGGGTTCAAAGACCTAGTAAGTTTTTACTCCATAATCTGAGACAAAAAGTATTTGTTATGTGTAGAATATCAAACTGTATCCTTGATAATCTTTTCCCTTTTATCTTTCTATCTCTTGCTTTTCAAAAGCTTTTTGGTAAACTTTTTGGGATGACGATGAAGGAAATAACATATTTAGCTTAACACAGGTTCAAGTTGTCTTTGACAACCTGTGTAAAGAAAGTTTCCCTAGGAGGCAGAGTGGACTCTGAACTATGAAGGAAAGCTCGGGAAGCAAAAAATGAACCCAGGGTGCAAGGCAGCACAACTAGAGGGTCTGGGCAGTCACCTCTCTGCTCTTGCTTGATCTCTTTTGGAAACTTGCAAATTTACCTTTGAAATTTGCTTTCAATTGTTTTACAAATAGGAAACAGGTCTTAAATGCAAGTGATTCTGACATGAAACAGTCCCTGTTCTTTGTTGGAGTTCTTTCTTACAACTCAAGAATTGCTTCCAATAGCAGACACGAGCTCATTAGTCAAAATTTCTTGTCTTTACTCTTCCTTTCTTATTTTCCATCAGAAAGTGCACCATTACTTTTCAAATTATAAATTTAATGAATGCTAATACATATTACTGTTTATTTTCATTTACCTTTGGACAGACCACCATCAAAATTTCTCATTTCAAATTCCCACTTGGCCATCTCTTAACCATGTGTCTACAACCAAATCACCCAACTTCTTAATCTTAGCTTCCTTCTCAGTAAAACTGGGAAATTTAGCAGGTCTGCTACTTCACAGAGTTAAAGCGGGAGCTGCTTTCACAATTCAGAATAGCTGAATTCTCTAACCAGCCTGGATGTCCGTCAATGGATGAATGGATAAAGGAAATGTGTTCTATAGACACAATAGAGTTTTATTCAGTCATAAAGAAGAATTATGTCATTTGCAGGAAAATGTATGGAATTTGAGAGCATTGTGTTAAAATAAATAAGTCAAGTTAGAAGGTCAAGGGTCATGTTTTCTCTCATCTGTGCAAGCTAGAGAGGAAAAAAGAAAAAAAAAGATGTGTGTGGAGGGTGGGGAACCTCATGAAAATAGAAGAGAGACTAGTATAGCAGGGACAGGGACCAGGGGTGGAAAAGTGAGATACGGGGGAACAAGATTGGCCAAATTATATTGTTATATTGTGTGCATGTATGAATATGTAACAACAAATCCCACTGTTAGGTAAATTATATTGGAGCAGTTAAAAAGTGGTTAAAAACAAAACAAAACGAGGGAGATGTTTGTCATCCTTTGGCAAGTTTGGTAGGCGGAATTCAAAGATGGACCACAGGGTTACTACTTTCTGCATTCTGTGTAATCCCTGCCCTGCTAGCTCTGAAGAAGACAACAACCTTTTTGTGAACAGATTATGGATCTGTGAGTGAGACAAGGACCCAAGTGTGGCCTCCAGGAGCTGAGAGGGTCCCAGGAGACAGAAAGAAAGTGGGGACCTCAGACATGTAGCTGGTCATGCAGGTGCAGGGATTCTGCTAACACTGGAGGGAGCTTGGAAATGGTCTTCCCCAGCTGGGCTTGCAGATGAGAACACAGCCCAGCTGGCACACCTCCCTGAGCTGAAATCCCAGCTGAGGTTGTGCCTGAATTCTGACCCGCAGAAACTATGGCATAACAAATCTGTACTGTTTTGAAGTGCTAAGTCTGTCGTAATTGATATTGCAGCAACATAAAGCTAATATTAATCTAGCAATGCTCAGCAAGAGGTGAGGGAGAGGAAAGTGGATATTCTTTCTTCCCAACCCCTTTCCACCAGGACATAGACTTGGCCAGTCAGTTGTGTCCACCTGGAACTTTCTTTTCAGAGGGAGAGACACCAAGTCTCAGGGACCATCAGAGATTAAATCCAAGACACAGTGGCAGCAGGGACAGGTGTCCAGATGGGGTGGGTGCTGAGATGGCTCTCAAACTACTTGTGATTGAACCCTGACTTTGGCCATGCTCCGTGACCCAGGTGCCCTTAGTTTCAAACTCTGATGTTCATGTGAATTCTGTGAACTATGCGTTATCTTTCTAGTGTGTTTATTTCTACAATGACGAGCCAGAAATGGTTTCTTTCATTCACCACCAAGAGCTTGGATTACGACAGATCAGGTACGTCAAATTGCTTTGGAAACTATGACAGGTACTGTAGGTGGAATATACCATTTCAATTGTTTCTCTGCTTTCTCTTTTCTTTGTACTCATGTCTTAGGCCCTTTCTGAGCTGTTAAAACTCTTGCTATCATTCTGCATGCTGCCATTCTAATAAATAAATGCGCTTTCATTCCAATAAATAAATAAATAACTGAATCTGAATCAAAATGAAAATGTCTTTTGGAGATCAGATGAGTCACAACACTTAAAGACTCCAGAGACAGACCATTTCCTGGGCGATTGGAGGGCTTGTTTAGCCCTTGTTTAAAGTGCTCACCATGAGTTAAGCTCAAAGGTCAAACACAGAAACCTCTGTTTCTGTCTTAAACAGCTTAAAAAACAAGTTTTTGCTACTGCAGTGTCTCCAGGGAAGATGTTTCCTTGACCACTCTTTAGAATGAGCTGGAGTCTCAGGAATATGTGTTCTGTTGGGTCCAAGCCCACACCTTCACTTGCAGGGAGCCAGAGGGAAGGTCTAATGCATGTTCACAGACTTCCTGGGGTTGCCATGAAAGGTGCAGAATGTGAATAAATGCAACGAGAAGCATCACCTTTGAAAATAAATAATTGCAAAGCACAGTTTAAAAAACCCCACTGGGATCATCAGAGCCATCTTGGTGGGGGCTTGGGGTCAGGGTAGGAAAAGGAGGCAGAGCTTTTGACCACCAACCATACTCAGTCCCTGCAGCTGATGCTCTTAGATGTCCATATTAAATTTTAAGGACACTAAAAGTTTGGTTGCAGATCTATTTGTTTTGATTGCCTAAACCTAGAGGTGTTAGGTCAATTTGCATATAACTCATGGAAGTTTGGGGACTTTTCTGCAGAAAGACCTCTGCATTTTAAGGGAAAAGACAATAATAATGGCTTTCTCTAGTCACCACATTTGTGTCTAGTCTCCAGCAAGGAGAAAGAAGGCTTGCCTTGGACCCCTGGGGGGTTGTTCTGATGGAGCAGGAAGCTGAAAGCAGTCAGCACACATGTAATTTCCTGAGCACAGAGAGGACAACAGGAAGAAGAGCCAGGCTTTGTGTTGTGCTTTGTTGAATAGCTTCCCCCACAGAATGATGGGAGAAATTCATTTAGGTTCCTAAATAGAGAAAGCATCACCAGCAGGATCTCTGAGAAGAAGCTATGAAAGAAAGCACATACAGACCTGTGCCACATAACCCTGCCAACTGTATTAAAGCATTTGATCCTAGTAATAAACGACCGTGTTATTGGTTTATGCATTTACTACACTGTGCATTTTGTTGTTATTTTACAGTGGGCTCCTTCTATTTACAGAAAGGAACGGGTACTACAAGCTAGCATGCCATGAGGCCCAGCAGCTTGTTTGCCACATAACCATTGTTTGCCACACCTCCGGATGGCATCAGGAGGCCATGCTTAGGGATTGACCTAGACCATCTAGGTTTGTCTAAGTGTACACTCAGATGTTTGCACAATTGTGCAATTGCCTAATGATGCAATTCTCAAAATGTGTTCCCATTGGTCATGAACTGACATGCGGCTGCAAAGACACTGTGGGTTGCAGCTTGAATGTAGCACTTAGAATAGAATTTGTGAACTTGCCAGAAAGTCAACACTAAGCAATGGGAGGAGGGCACAGTGCATCAGTAGTGGGCATTGGCTGCAGGAGGGGCAGAGCAGTAGTGGGAAACCTGGTCACTGGCCTCCCCAGCTTCAGATCTAAACTGGAGGAAGACACCAGAGAGAATTAAGTCTGCAGAGCTGCCCTAGGCCTGGCTATGGGCCGGGCCACATCTGTTCCAGAGGAAACTGTTGCCCTGAGTTCCATATGTGGATTCAGCATTAATGGTGCACACTTTAGCCCAGGGGAAGGTTGGGCAGGGTCAGGGGTACATGGTAGTGCTGGAGTCCTATGACATTCACGGGGTCATTAGAGCCTTCTTCTCAGAGGCACAGATTGCTTGGAAATCAGGATTGTGTGCCAATGGATACAGCTGGAAATCCAGCCCTTTAGGTTAATCTGAGGTCAGAAAAGTTGGGCCTGTGTCCCTTAGGCTTGCATTTATGAGCACAGCCTGTGATTTAGTGAGACTTTGTAATGTTTTAAATTTCCTATAAAATATTGCTTCCAGTGAAGGAAGGATTATATCATTTCAGTATTATTTCAGGCTCAAAAGACAAAAAAGTTTAAACTATACCTGTGTGTATAAAAATGAATATGGCTGTAAGTGAGGCATTTAATCAGTTTATATGTGTGTTTTATTTTCTTCACATTCCTTGAAAGTTGGAGCTGCAACTTTTTAAACCAAAGTCTTAAGGGTCTAAGAGGGAAAAGAGACACTGATCTTTGGTACACATTAGTAGCCCCGTTTTGCAGGTTTACAGTAAACTACTGTAGGCTGTGCAGTTAGTAGGTGGTCAAAGGGTGGTGATTTATACCAATGATGATGGTGGGGATGATGGTGGTGATGACAGTAATCTGAGATGTTACCTGGCATCGAGCTTTTATGCTGACAGAATAGAATTAAAATAAATGATTTCATTTAATCCTCACAGTGTGTAGGTGATGTAGGTATTGCTTTCACCATTTTCATTCTTTGCGTGGGAAAACGGACTGAAAACTGCTTGAAAACTAATGCTTATGGGGCTGGAGCGGTGGCTTGGTGGTTATGGCACTTGCCTGGCATACGCAAGTACACAGATTCAAACTCCAGCACCCACGTACACAGCTAAGTGTTTGAGCAATGAAAACCATGTGAAAAACTCAATAAAAATTGACTCTCTCTGTCTCTCTCACTGTCCTTCTCTCTTTAAAAAAAAAACAACTAATGCTTATTAAAATACTAGAATTCCTTCTTTGTATCCATGGCAAGTATACCAACTTTTAGCTGTGTGACATAACACAAGACCCTTAACTTCTATAAGCTTTATTTCCCTGCACTGACGACTCATAGTACAAGGAAAAATTTCATGACCATTTTAATTATTTGGCATTGTTAGGACTCAATAAATATTAGCCACTTTAGTAAGATTGTTATTAGAGTTTCAAGTTTTCTTCCACTTTTTCATGAGATTTATTTTTTTAAGAGAGAAGGACAGAGAGAGAGAGATACAGAGAGAATCAATTTTTATTGAGTTTTTCACATGGCTTTTGTTGCTCTGACACTTAGCTGCGTACGTGGGTGCTGGGGTTTGAATCTGTGTACTTGTGCATGCTGGGTAAGCACTGTAACCGCCAAGTCACCGCTCCAGCCCCTGGGATTTATTTTATAATCCATCAAAAATATTTTTAATAAGGTAATCATATCCTTTAGACCATAGTATAACTGGAAAAGTAGCAAGTGGATTGAAGGTGGATTATTTGCTTGTGTCTTTTTTAAAGAATATTTTCAGCTCAATATATTGACCAAATAAATACAGAAGGCTTCCTTTGTATACTTTACTAAGCAAGACATTGGAGGTCAACCCATGAATCAAACCTGTACCCTATTTTCAAAGAGTTTGCAGTCCAATGGGGCAGCTGTTTATGTGGATATTCTAATAGTGAGGTGGGAGTATTTTGACCTAGGTGTTCCACTTCTAAGTATTTCTCTAAGAGAAAAGAAAACATTTGTCTTCCAAAGGACTTGTATAGGAGTGCTCGTAGCAGCTTTATTTATAATGACTCACACTGAAATCGACTGAAATATCTAACAAGAAAATAGGTAAACAGTTTGTGATACATCCGTACACTAAAAGAAATAAAATGATGATGTACAGATGCAAAGATATGATTGAGCCTCAAAAAACTATCATGCCCACGCACAGGGAAAGAAGCCAGACAGCTTACATGCATCTTACGTAATGAGAGTGAAATTCTGAAACAGGCTGCATGAATCTGTGCTGACAGAAATCTGAACAGGGGCTGTGGAGGTTGGCTGTCAACCTGGGAAGGGGCAAGAGAGATCTTTCCGGATAGGGAGAAATAAGTTTGTTTCTAAGTATGTTATGTTTTATATTATTGTAAATGATATTTTTGAAAACTGTATTTTTCCAAATGTATGCTATTAAAATAAAGCAACGCAAATGATTTTGTGTATGGACTTTGTACCTTTTGACACTGATCTATAGTTGGGTTTTTTTTTTTTTTTTTACATATCCTTTTTGGATTCTGCATATGGTGCACCTCCCTTCGTCTTCCATTGCTCTTAACCAGGCTTTAGCATTTCTCATGTCAGAACCCCCTGTTAGGCTTGGTCACTTTTTTTTTTAACCATTTCCTGTTGATCACAGATATTTTCAATCTTTATTTCCTAAAGCACTATGATTTTATAGCTTGCATCTGATTATTCTCTTGCCTAAAGCAGAGTCTTGCTGTGGCACTTGCCCTCTCGTGGCCACTTTCTTGTGGTTCTGTTGCCATTTACTGCATGCTGCTCCTGCACATGACTTTGGGTGATTCCCATGACTTGGAAGACGGTGCCCTTCCCCAAACACTTTTGCAGTTGACCTGATAGGCATCTAGGGGCACTGCCTCTCTGTAAATAGCCAATTTAAATTAAAGTCATGGACAACCCTGGATTTTGAATGTAGACTATGAATTCTCAGGGGCTGATGTCTAGGTAGAACTACTCATGAACAGTGTGTGTGTGTGTGTGTGTGTGTGTGTGTTGCCTAATATTAAGGCATCTCTATCTTGGGACTGTGGTTAATTTTTCCTTCCTGAAGCCTTTCCACTTGGGATTATTGGTTAATGTAAGTGAAAATCTAATACCAACCTTCCAGTGTGGTTGGACTCTGAACTTTGACTTCTGTTTCTCTTACTCCAAGAACTCTTCAAAGCTCTAACCCTGGGCTGGAGTACTGGCTCCACGATTGGAGTACTTGCCTGGCATGTGCAAGGACCTGGGTTCAAAACCCAGTGCTGCACACATAATTAAGTATCAGAGAAACAAAGACCAGATGAAAAAAATAAAATTGATTCTCTATTTCTCTCTCTCTCTCTCTTAAAAACAAACAAACAAACAAACAAACAAAAATAACTCTAACACTATTCTCCTAGCATATTTCTTAAGACAAAAGGCTTTTGTTGTTTTTCTTGCCAGGGTTTTTGGAGTCTCTTAAATTTTGTTCTGATAATTCCCTACTATCTTTGCCAATTTTTTTGGATGCTTTTAAGGAGATTAGAAATTACTTTGTCTACTCTTCTCAATTGATTCTAGCAGGAGGATTTGCCCAGTTGTCCTAATCTTTTATTATTGGGAATGGAGGAGATGAGAAATATTTTTTGTAGCCTTATTTTTCCTCATTTCTAAGTATAAAGTAATCCCCCAAATTGATGTCTCATTATGTAAAGTTTTTGAAAATTCTGCATGTCAAGAAAGGAAAAAAGAAAGATAGAAAGGGAAGCGATCACAAAGGAGACCAATAGCAATTCAACAAACAGGGAGAAGCATTTGAAATTCACATCAGGAAGCTCAAGCATCAACAAAAGGATGGCTTTTCTTAACATAATAGAATTCTACATTATTTTTGATTGATGTATATAAAGTTACCACAAAGTTTAGCACCCTAGAGCAGCAAACAGGAATCATCTCCCTGTTTCTGATGTTCAGGAGGCTGGGGGAGTCCAGCTGGCTGGTTCTGGCTCAGGATACTGCGGGAAGCTGTGGTGGAGACATCTCGGACTCCCCTGAGACAGACTCTGCCTCTGAGGCCGTCCATGCAGATCCTGTCCTTGGTCCCTCGCTGACTGCTTCCTTACCACACGTCTTCGCCATAGTTTTGGTCACAGCATGGCAGCTGGCTTCCCCTAGAGTGAGTGATCTGGAGGAAGCTAACACAGGAGCTGAATGTTTCCTATAAACTAATCTTGGAAATGTTATACCACCATATCCTCCATGTTTTATTGGGTATGGAAGCACAGCAGTAGCGTGTGGTAGGAGAGGCACCACGCTAGGGTGTGAATAGCAGGTGGAGGTCACCTTGGAGACTATGAGCCACAAGCTCCTACAGTTCCAGAAAAGTGAAACACCCTAGCAGGAAAAAAAATAGACAAACAATATAAAAAGTCTATTTGTAGAAAATTCATATAAATAAATATTAAGGTGCATCGTAAATGTAAAATGATGTTCAACCTTATTCAAAATAAGAGACGTAAGTTAAAACCGTATTGAGAGATCATTTCCACCCATGAGATTGGTAAAGATAAAATGCAGTCTTGTAACTCAGTGTATTGCTGAGGATGTGAGAAAACAGAGCTTCATGTTTTGTCAGTGATGGTATCACTGGTGAAACCTCTATGAAGAGCAGTTTGGCAATAACTATCAGAAGGAAAAATATATATATCCTTTGATCCAATAATTCCACTTCTGGGAATTTATTCTAAGTATCTTCTGGCACATGTGCAAAATGATGTCTGTATGAAGACATTTATTGCCAATTTGTAATAGTGAAAGATCAGAAATCACCTCAATTCCTATCAAAAGGGAACTGATTAAATTATGGTAATATGCATATAATAGGATTCTATGTATTTTTT
Organism: Aplodontia rufa; assembly: GCA_004027875.1. Taxonomy (NCBI): domain Eukaryota; kingdom Metazoa; phylum Chordata; class Mammalia; order Rodentia; family Aplodontiidae; genus Aplodontia; species Aplodontia rufa. Next base: position 32,437 of record PVKS010015153.1, on the reverse strand, counting down.
AAAAAGAATGAGTAGCCCTCTTTATACTGATTGAGAGTTTTCAGCAGCGTGTACTGAACCATGTAAAAGCAAGATGCCAAATAGCACGTTATCATTTGTGAAAAAATATGATTATACCTCAATAGAATATCTGTAGAAGCATGACCAAGAGACTGGGACATGTAGGTGCTAATGAAGAGGGAAACTGGGGGGTAGGGTATAGGGAGGTGAGAGAGAGTTACTTTTACTGCATTGCTATTATTCGTTTTTAATTTTGTAGTATCTGCATGTATTGACTATGGTTTCAGTCTGTTTTCTGTTGCTATAACAGAATGTCTGAAACTAGAATATTTATAAATAAAAGAAGTTTATTTTGATTCACAGTTTCAGAGGTCCAAGAGCATGGCACCAGCATCTGCTTAGCTCTGGTATGGGCTTATGCTGTGTTGCAATATGACAGAGAGACAGACAGGAAGCAAGCATGGGCAAAGAGGAGGTAGACTTGCAAGAGAGTGACAGGAGAGAAGCTGACCTGCTTTATAACAGCCCAGTCTCTAGTAACAACTCCAGTCCCAAGAGATCTAACTCACTACAGAGACCTGGCAGCATACTCTGATAAGAACATTTATGCATTTGATAAAATAATCAAATTTCATGGAAATAAGCACATTTTTAAAAAGTCATGACTATTTTTTTCTGTACTCTACCATAAGCTTCTTGCAATTAGAGGTTACATTTTCAATTTCCTTGTATGTCTTACAGGACTTAGTATGGCATCTGACTTGTTCTAGATGCCCACTAATTATGTCCTAGAGAAGTGTCTGAAAGTGAAATTTCTAAAACTATGCTTTATCTTTTCAGAAGGAGGCTTCAATATTCACCTGAACACAGTGTATGAGAATCAAAGAGACTGAGGATTCAATAGCTCAGTGGATGAGAGGACACAAGTGCAGAAAAGAAAACGTCCATGCTAGCAAATTGCTAATTAGGACAAGTCACCTGGACTGCACAGCCTAAGATAGTTCCAATGTCCCTGAGAAATAGGAAGAGTCGGTTTAGCCACCAGAGGGCTCTCATCTTCCCATTTAATAGTAGGCTTAGATTCAACATGAGATAAAGGAAAAAACAGTTGAATACCAGAAAAAAACAAAATTATACAGATGTATATGTGTGCATGTATTCCCCATTACACTATGCCGCCTCTGTGTGGCTGTCAATGTGGCGAGATACCAAGGTGTCCTATTTCAGGCTGAGGGTCTTGAAGGTCAACAAATGTGCATTAAACACTCCATCTCATGTTGAGGAGGGCTTCTTGGTTTTGAATTTACCTGTGGTGCTCTGTGATGGAAGGACTTTCTGGAAGGCGTTCCCATATGTTGGTTGGGAAGGGGGAGCTGCGGTGAGCCGCTTCCTGTAAGCCTACTGACGCTGCGTTATTTGTTGAAATTTTAGTGCTTTACAAAGATTCAGAGGTTCTAAAATATAGACTGGCTGGAGTGCGTAGCACTAACAATTTTTATTGTCTTCCTTTGCTCTTGATTCATTTGAACTTCAGAGCAGAGGATAGAGTTTGTAACCTGACTTGGGACTCTCTCGTTGATTTTTTTGAGTTCACACCAACAATAAGTGAATTTTGATCCCATAAATATCTCTCAGACTCCTGGTGGCAACCATAGCTCCTTTGTGCTCCGTGACTTTAACACAAGTCTACCAGGCTTGCAAATTATTACCTACAAAATCCCTCGCTGCATCAGTAGAGCAGTTGGTTAAGAGCACAAGAAGGAAATGAAGGTTTATTGAGTGTCGACACCAGGCTAAATGTCCCAAGTCCATTATTCTCATCATCTAGCCTCACAGTAACCCTAAAACAAAGTAGATATCGTACCCCCAATTTGCATAAGAGGAAACTGAGCCATGCAAGGTTCACTGACTCACCCAAGATTGAAAGTGCTGTGGAAAGGGGACGAATTGAATCTTAATCTATAAAACTCGTGTTCGTTCACTCCGACGTTTTAGCTGCAACCCCTGATGTCAGCTTGCACTTTGGGCTTTCTTTCCCCTTTGGATTCCACCTGCTCTTTGAGTTTTTTAGGGTCTTCCTGACAGCAGCTCATTGGTGGAGCTTGAAGACAATGCATTGGCAGCCACTGCAATGTCTGTGGGGAGTGTGGCTTGATGGTTGCCACAATGCCACAAGGACTCCTCCATGTGTGGGAGGAGGGTGAGGGTGGTGTCCCCAACCCCCCATCACACACGGAGTGGGAGGCATTGAGGAAACAGACCCCCGGAGGCCTTCCACGGTAACTGCCATGGCTCGGCCGTAGCTAGTCTTCTCTAGCTGATGCCCCTGAACTGGGACGCCTGCAGGTAAACACAGGTGGGGATTATGGGCCACCAGATCTGTGATGCTGCTCCTTGTTGTGGACATGATGTGTGGATTGCTCACACTGAGCATGCAGTCGTGGGCCTTGCTCCTAGGAGAAAGGCACAGTGGCCCTTGGTCAGGAGGACTCGTGCCTTTTATGGTCTCTCCCTCACTCTTCCACACCTTCCACCTAAGTCACCTGGAGGGCAACGTTCTGTGAGCGGGACGGAAGCATGAACTTGGTTAGGAGCTGCTTCCTTCAGGAAGCCACACCCAAGGCCACAGCCCTGTGAGCATCATTAGCCTCGTGGAAGATGTGCCAAACCCAAAAACTGTCGCTCCAGAAGGAACCCAGCCGCTAAGCAGAGCATCATGAAACAAGGCCCTTCACTGGCACGGGTGGAAGGGTCTCAAAAAGTTAATTTGCAAAGTAACACTCACATATCAGGCTTTCGTTTCTGAAATCCGTTCCCCTGGGTGGGTTCATCTGAGGAGGACCGACTGCTGCTGCCTTGCTAGGGCTGTGGGAGTTCAGGAGACTCTTGAATGGAGAGAGGAGGCAAGCGGAAGCTGAGGATTATTATAGGCCTATGAGTCACAGGGGCTGCAGGCAAATGACGTGGAGCAGGGGAGTGAGGGAGGGAGGGTGGGCTCCCCGTAGGCTGGAGACCAACTGAGAGGAAGCAGGGAAGGTGGAAGAGCGAAGGTGGAGCAGCCTGAGGGCTCTGCAGAGAAACAGGACCCACAGGGCATGCAAGCAAATATATGCTGAAGGATTTTATTTAAGGAATTGGTTCATGTGATGGTGGAGGGTGGCAGGTCCAAAATCTGCAGGTTCGAGATCCAGGGAAGGTCAGTGCTGCAGTTGAAGTCTGAAGGCTGAGTGCTGGCAGGATTCTCACCTGGAGGCTCCAGATTGCTCCAGCGGTCTGGGCAAAGTGCAGGAGACTCTGTGGATCGGCATGAGAAAGCCCAGCTGAGAACACTGAAGAGGCCTCACATCTAGCCCTGGAGCCTGGCCCTACACTCCACCTCCGCCAGTGCACCCAAAGGGACCAGGCAGTCAGCCATGCCACCAGATTTGCTGAGCACTAGCATGGCAGGAAGGTGGCGCTTCCAGCCAATGTTTAAACAACCTGGAGACCTCAGTGGCTGCCGTCTCCAGGGTGAATTCCCCTACATTGAGTCAGGTGGTGTCCAAACTTGGCTGCATATTGGCATGACCTGGAAGTGTTTTTAAAACTCCCTGTGGCCTATCCATGGCTCAGACCAATTCAGAATCTTTGGAGAATATTTGGAAGAGAGTTTGGGGCAAAAGTATTTTTTTTTTTTAAAGAGAGAAGGATAGTGAGAGAGAGACAGACAGAATCAATTTTTATTGAGTTTTTCACATGACTTTCGTTGCTCCAACACTTAGTTGTGTATGTGGGTGCTGAGGTTTGAACCCGTGTACTTGCGCATGTCAGGCAAGCGCCGTAACTGCCAAGCCACTGCTCCAGCCTCATGGGCAAAAGTATTTTTATAAGCTTCTCAGTGACTCCAAATATGCAAGCAAGGCTGAACAGCTCCGCCATTCACCTGTGTTTGCCTTTTGTCTGTTGCTATAACAGAATAACACAGACTGGGTCATTTATAAAGAGTAGAAGTTTCTAGAATGGGTTTGTGGCTCGGTGGTAGAGTGCTCATTTAACATGCATGAAGCCCTGAGTTTCATCCCCAGCACACACACACACACACACACACACACACACAAAGCTGTACTATTTGTAGGTTATTGTAACTATAACGAGGTTGTTGTAAATATAATTAGATTTAGTAATAAAGTTTTGGCTAAACGTTGATTTGGACTATTTAGGCAGTGGGTAAGCAACCTAGTGCTACTATAATCTGCGCTGGGAGCCAAGGCCACCGTCACGCAGAGGGTCTTTCAGAAATGATCACATGAGGGATAAGGTGAAGTGCTGGGTGTGGAGTGCAGGAGAGGCCACAGCAAGATGCACTAAGGCAGACACTGGACAGCAAAGGGCTTCCTTGGCCTGCGCACCTCCACCCATCTGCCGGGGAAGGAGGGCTGCATGACCGTGGCCACCGTAGCACAAGCACAGCCCCTGGTAATGGACACACATTGTGCTTGCACACCAAGACTTTAGAGTTTCGTTGGCTCTCATCTTGGGATCCCCCTAGAGTTGTGTCTTCAATCTCTTCTTCAATAAGTAACCACAGAACCAAGTGCACAGGGTGTTCCCACTAAGCTCTCTGGAGTGAACAGGTAAGTTTCCTTTAACCTCCTTAAAACCATAGTCCTTCCTGTCCCCATCTGCGGTTTTGCTTTCTGAGGTCACTGCTACCCATGGTCAACAACCACCCAAAAACATGAAATGGAAATTCCAAAAATAAATAGTTCGTAAGTTTTAAATGACTTTTATCATAGTATATGGTTATAAGTATCTTCTTTCACTGCTAATTATTGCAGCGCCTGATTATAAATTGAACTTTACTATAGCCACGATTGTAGAGGAAAAGCGTAGAGTACGTGGGTCAGGTACTATGCAGGTGTCAGGCATCCACTAGGTTGGCACCCCTCGTGGATAGGACACCCCTGGAGCACCTGTACATCAGCCCTGTCTTACATGCCCAGGGGCTACCTTGGCTCCCACGCGTGTTTAGAGCTCCCTTGGGTGCTGGAAGGACATTCTGCAATAGTTACAAAGAAATCCACAATGCTGATTGGGGAATCCAGGAATGAATTGGTGGACAACAGTTCTCCCAGCCTCCTCCTGTTGGTTTGCTGGTGGCATGTGAGGATGATACAAGGTTGGTCTAGCAGGAAGAGCCCAGCAGAGGATGACACTGGCAGTGCCAACACAATCTGTTTTACAATGCAGAGTTTTATTTAACCACGTGCAAAATCGCAGATTGCCAGCAAGGTAAAGTCATTCAGCATTTGATTTCCAAACCACACCGCGTACCTTCATCATTCAAATCTTAATAACATTTAGTGCTGAGTGAAAACAATCCCTAACGTGTAACCAAATATACCTGCTCAGGCCAGACTTCAGACCTCAGCGGAAGGTTCATAAGCTCTTGTGGTGGAAATGATCTTTCTCTTCCTCCTGTCAGCATCTCAGAGGAGCTGAGTCTGGTGGAGCAGCTGCTGACAGCAAGCTGGGACAACGAGGTAGGACTGCTTTACCAAAGCTGCTGCCGGACGGAAGGACATGAGCATCCAGTCCTAATGCGGATGGCCCAGGTGGAGGCTGCCTTGTCCCTATCCTGGCCACACAAAGTGGATGACAGAGCCATATACATAGTAGGCACCTTATAATTATTTCTTGAATGAATGCATGAATTTTACAGTGCAGTGAAGTGCAATTTGATTCCACCCCTTGAATTAATTCATTTTGTCCCACCATCCCAGATATGGAGTACCTCTAAAAACTTAAATGTAATACATTCTATAAAATATGATAACATGATATGCTTATGTCATAATATGTTAATGTTACTTAATATAATAACAAATAAGCTCTAGAAATGCATCAGCTTTGTTGAAATATTCACAGAATTGGGGGCTGGAGCAGTGGCTCAGTGGTTACGGCGCTTGCCTGGGATGCGCAAGGATGCAAGTTCAAATCCCAGCACCACGTACCCAACAAAGTTTCAAAGCAATGAAAGGCACATGAAAAACTAAATAAAAATTGTTTCTCTCTCCCATCCCTCTCCCTTTAAAAAAATAAAGAGATAGTCACAAAAATGAATGTTTTCACTCATTTTTGGAGGCTGGAGCTAAACCCAGGCCTGTGTGAAAGGTAGTCAGTCTCATGCATTAGACCCAACAAAGGCGTAGTAACGTGTAATCTAGGGCAACCATAGATATGTTTCAGGGAGGAGGTGGGAGAGGGGAGAAAGAGGGAGAATAGGAAGGGATCTAGGGGAAATCTGGTTTAAGAATAAATGCAGATCATATTGTTACTTTATATGCATTTTTGATTGTACAATAACTACATTTCTTAATAAAAAAGAAAACTTGGGATTTACTGGGTTAAGTTGAACCCTATCATTATCAAAGAAATGCATCATTTTTAATTTTATTATTGGATTAGGATGGCAATTTAATGGTCACAACATAGTTTAAATAGTGGAAGAGGAAAGACTGTGAGAAAATAAAGAAGTCTCTTGCATGTTTTAAAGATGAATTTGATTTTAGAAAACACTTGTTTCAGCCATACTTCTGTGCATATACAAGTGCTGGGTGTGTGTGTGTGTTTGCACTGAGTCACTGGAGAAAATTTATTTCTGAGGTTGTCTGTTAAGAAAGATTAGAAGCTGCTGGCAGATCTTTGATATTTATCCTAAAGAACTAAAGTCAGCGTCCTGCTGCAATATGTGTACACCCCTGTTTAACACAGCACAGCTCGCAGTAGGCAAACTATGGAACCAGCCTGGGTGTCCACCAGAGGATGAATAGATAAAGAAAATGTGGTGTATATGTACAATGGAGTTTTATTCAGCCATAAAATAATGAAATTATGTCATTTGGAGGAAAATGGCTGGAATTTGAGAACATTATGTTAAATGAAATAAGCCCAACTTAGGAAATCAAGGGTTGTATGTTTTCTCTCATATGTGGACGCTAGAGAAGAAAAAGGAGAAGAAGGTGGGAGGTAATTGCATGAAAAGCAAAGGGAGGGGGCTGGGGTGGTGGCTCAGCCGTTAGAGCGCTTGCCTGGCATGCACAAGTACACAGATTCAAACCCCAGCACCCACGTACGCAGCTAAGTGTCAGACCAACGAAAGCCATGTGAAAAACTCAATAAAAATTGATTCTGTCTCTCTCTCTCCTCTCTCTTTCTCTCTGTCCTTCTTTATTTAAAAAAAAATTTAAAAGAGGAAATTAGATTAAACATTTATGTTTAAAAAAAAAAAAGCAAAAGGAGATAGAATAGCAGAATAGCATTGGGGTGGCAGGAAGGGAGGAGATGGAGTGCTGGGTAGGAATTTTGGCCAAATTCTATTGTCTTGCTGTTGCCTGTGCTAGTATGTAACAACAAATCCCACCATTACGCACAACTACAATGCGCCAATTTAAAATGTGGAGAAGCAAAGCTAAACAAAGAAGAAATCGATGGAGAGACAACCATTGTGATGAACAAGTCAATGCGGATCTGGACTTGAATTCCAAAGCCACCACAAAGCATGTTACTTAAATCTGGCTGAGGGTCTAAGATGCATCTGAAGTTTGTGGTTTGTTACTCTCTGTGCTCTGTGGGGATACAATGCAGAAAAAGACATAATTCTTGGCCCCAAAGAAGGGTGCTCTCTCGGTCTGTCTCCAACTCTTGGGGATCTCTGTGACTGGTTGATAGAATAGACGGTTGGGTAAGAAGGGACCTTAGGAAAGCTCAACACCTCCGTAGGCTCAGGAGTTAGTGGAATCCAAGTGTTGTTCCATTTTCTGTCCCTTTCTTTGTAAGAATGCCACTAACCCAACACAGACTTCTCTCCTAGCCACAAAACAAGCGGAAATTCTTGTAGTGTCAGCCTGACCACCAGGACAGGAGGCTGAGAGTGACATGTCACCACTAGGTCCCCTCTGTGTGTTCCCCCCAAGGGCATGAAAAATTTGGTTGATTCTCAGCTGCTGAGCAGCTTCATTTTGGGATAGTGAACTGAGATGCATACCTGGCCATCTCCTGGCAACTCACATGGTGAATAGTTGTGAATTAGGTGAGGTTTAGAGGCTACAGCCAACCCTTCCTGCCCCTCTTCCTTTTCTTACAATATCCTCATTTTCCTGCTCCCAAACCTGTTCCTTCCCATATTAAAACTTACTTTTCAATCACCTAACATTCCTCATTTGTAGTTGAACATGTTGAGTTTAAGCCAACAAATCACATTTCTTGGAAGCAGTTAACATGCCAGTCCATGTTATGGCTTTTGCAACCAAATGGATGGAGATGGAAAAAATTATGCTGAGTGAAGTATCCCAATCTCAGAGACTCAACCGAATGTTTTCTCTCATTTGCGGAAGCTGGAATACAACTGGAAACAGTATGATAGATGGCTAAGCTAATAATAACCTCAACATGTATGAATTTTTACACAAACAAGGGGAACCTTGCCTAGGATGCCTGGAAACATAGGAAGGGGGTAGGGAGCGGGGAGGGACTAGTAAGGATAGCTAGGAGACTGGAGGGAGGGAATATGGGGGAATCATCTCAGAGAGAAACCTCCGACCTCCACAAGAAGTCCATTTAACACAGGGGAAAATTTAGAACCACATTTAATTGGGGAAAGCATAGAACCACAGGGAACCCAAGGAGGGAAATCATGGAATGTCATCAGCCTTGGCTAACTATGTGAGTATACATTTGTTCTTGATTGCTTGATAATGATTCCTGCTTAATTGTAAGTCCATATTCAACAAATAAAAATGTAAAATAAAATTGGAGACTTTATCCCTAGCCAAGAATTTTTTTTTTCACATTAGCAAAATATTTGGTGTGACAGTAAGAGCAGAGACCCTTTCTGTGGCCTCAGAAGAAACACAGCACAGGACAGGGTGATGATGCCGTGACAGTCAGACTAGACCATAGACAAGTCCTCAGCGTCCTCCCTTGCCACTAAAGGATCGATGATCCCAGGCTGGACCCGAGAACCTGATGGGTTCTCCTTTGCGACATCCAGTCATCCAGTCCAGAGCTGCATGCGATCCTAATGTTCAAGGCCCTCCCTCTTCTTTTCCTGATCATCAGACTTTGTCCTGTGTCCCATTCTTTCCACTGCCACATCATATGAGACCGTAATTGTGACTGGTAAGGGATTCTGGTACTGAAGGTGGAGAGAGCACCTTAAATGTCACAATCACCTATAGCGTGGGGGATCTCAGCTTCCATGGAAGCCCAAGGTGGAAAACATTTGGTGTTGAAATCTATAAGATCAAGAAGGTACACATCATTCTTTAGTCAGTTTATATTCTCAGAGCTGTTTAGTGGTGCAGAATTAAGGTTTGCTAGGGGTAAAATTAAAGGTGGCTGGATTCAGCTTAGTCTCAGGAGTTCGTAGTCAGGCAAGGTAGAAGGGGGTAGAAGCAGGGATCCTGGACCCCAGGCACTTGCATCCACCACTCTGAATAATCTCATTTAATCGTGGTAGATAGTATAATCTTATCTTTGCAGATAAGGAATCAAAGCTCAGATAAGTAAATTATTTGCCCCAGGTTCAATACAGAGAAAGAACTACGGTGACAGTTTGAACTTAGGTCTGGTCTGGGTCTCCAGCCGGTGTTCTGTCCGGCATTCCGCACCGCACCGTTATGGAAGCAGAGGTCAAGGGGGACAAGTTCACACAGCGACATGGACTGTGGGAGTTCAGGCAACCCTGGAGAGGCAAGACAAAGCTTCAAGGAGAGGGGGCAGTGGCCTTCCAGGGAGATCTGCAGCCGGGGACAATGACGTTTCCATTCCATAGTAGCTGGAAGATAAGGGTCTTTCTTGATTGACTAGCAGGGATTTGACAGCAGGAATGGCAATGGGGGCCACACAGAGGAGACCTGAGAAGAGAGTGAAGTTGTCCCTGTTGGGTCACCTTCTGTTTAACCTCAATGAGGTTCAGCTTAGGAAGGAAGAACCAGACTCAGAAGGCGATGTCCTCAGTTACTCAGACCCATTGCCTCTGGAGGAGGGTGTCAGGCCCCAGCTGCCCAGACTGGGCCCCCATGTACTGCAGCTTGCAGGAGCCTCCTGGCTGGGGTGGTGGGGGCAGTCGGGCAGGTGAGTGGGCCAGGTGGTGCTCCTTCCCTTTCTAGAATCCTGGCCAGTTTCAATTTACATAACAGCTTAATCCACAGAACAGGAGCTGAGAGGCAGGTTCTTTCTCTCTTTTTTTTTTTCCCTCTCCAAGACACGGAAACCTTTATTTTCTCCCTACACCACAAACCGGTGCTGTTAAATAATATTGGATAATTGCACCTGTCGTGTTCCCCATATTGTGCAGAGGAAAAATAATTGCTGGTTTTCTGCTTTGCCGTTTAGCTGTGACTCCATCATTTGACTCGGAGCATGTCATTTTCTCCCATTTTAGACTGTGTACAGTCAAACTGTGTGAAAGGACTCCCAGATAGCGGCCCTGCATGTGTGAGTGGGCGCAGGCCTCATTCAGCAATGATTTCTAATTTATACAGCATTGAAAATCCACAGCTATAAATAAACAGTTCTGACTGGCTTTGCTGCCTACTCAAATGCTTTATTAAAAAAAAAAAAAGGCATGAGAAAGGAAAACAAGACTGGAGATGGAAGCTGGGTTTCTGAGCCCTGGACCTGGGAGGGAGGACAGGCCCAGCCCTGGGATGCCTTGGGGGGCCCTGGCCTAGCCGTACCTCCCTCCTGGTCCCTCACGCTCACTTGTGTGGTGCAACGTGTTTGGGGATTACAGTTAAATGAAACTGGCTTCCTGTTATGACAGACATTGCAAGCAAGTAGGTGCAAAGCTCAAAATAGCTTGGGAAATGTATAACCCTTGGGGGGGCAGGAAGAGGTGGATGAAAACTTCTACCCAAATTCAAAATTGGTTTCACATATGAGATGACAACTAGGGAACAGAGGCACAAGTACCGGCCAGTCTGCGAGGTGGGGCTGCTGTTGCTCCACCCTGTGCCTGGACGGGGGAGAGTTTCCAACAACTTGGGGGCTCCTGGCCACCTTTTCTCTTGTCTAGCTTTGCAAAATGTGAATGCATTTTTTTTTAATAAAAGTTTTCAGATGACCAGTTGCTACTTTGATCTCTAATAAATAGGAAGAAAGACAGCTCTGGAATCAAGTATCCTTGTAAACTTAGTCTTATCAATCATTGCCCTGCCCTGGGCCCCATGTGTGCTGGAGACGGGCTATCGAGGACCCAGGGACTGGGCACATCTCTTCCCAATTGTGCATTTGGCCATATGTTAGTAGCTTGAAAAAGAACTGGAGGACATGGTGGCCCTGTTTATTTACATCAAGGAAATGGGCAAAGTCTATCAATCAGGGCTTTACAACTTGTCCCCAGAGAGCTGGTTGTCAAACACTTAGCAGCACACCACTATTCGAGGCTTAGTTTGAGCATTGTAAAATAAGGACATAATATGTTTTCTACTTAAGATAGTTTTGTGAGGCCAAAATGAATGAGTGTGATTGTAAACTTCATGACACTATATAAATCTTGCTGGTATCATCATTTGGTGTCTGTTACTGTCATTTTGTAACTATGAGGGGCCTAACACAGGCCTGCATGGGTAGCAAACACTGTGTGTCTTTCAATGTGTGTTTCATCAGTGTTCATTACAGGTGTTTTATTGCTCATAGTTTCCTAAGCTACAGCGGCCCCGAGGAAGCGCTCATGTGCTGATCATGGATGCGCTGGTTGGGAAGTGGTTCTGAGATTTCTGCTGTTGGACTGGAACTAATTGCACAGTGGCCCAGTCATGCTGCAATCAAGATTTAATTTGGTCCTGGGACAGCAAAGCTACAAATAGAAATGTGCAGGCTCATCTCTGCCAAAGGCTGACTATGACTGAGAAGCATGCAGCCCAGTCATCTTCGGGGGTGGGAACCTGGGTGATCCCCTGCGGGCAACACAGCTGGGGTATTTCCACTGTGGCAACTGCTTCTGGTGCCTGCTGAGACCAGGTGCTCGGAGCAGTTAAGAGGCAGCAACAGGTGTGGGAAGAGTTGTTGTCCCCAGTTCATCTGTAAAGAGCTGAGGCTCACGTTTGTGCAACAGTAGGAGAGGAGTGGGGATTGAACTGGTGTCTTGGTTCCTGTCCCGGACTTCCCTGGGGACAAATGCCTGTTGGAATACTGTGCCCTCTTCCCTAGAGGGGAGACTGTTTTGGTCTTCTTTTTTACCAAATTCCTCCTGTGCACCGTTAGGTTGGTCCTGTTGTTTTTCTGCTCTGAACACAGCAGTGTGCTGGAGACGGGCTCTCCAGAACCAAGGGGCTGTGCACATCTCTTGCCGGCTCTGCATTGGCCACATGTTGGTAGCTGAGAAGCACAATTTACTCTTCAGTTCACATCCCAACTCCATGAGCCCAGTGACATACTAGAAGGCTCAATCATTGGCTATTTATGTTCTTTTAAAAATGTATCTATAAATAAAGGCCTAGAATAAAGCCACTTGGAAAATGAAGTCAGGGGTTAGAAATCCTTATTAATCATCCGACAATCAGCTTTCTTAAACCACATACTATCTCAACAAAGTGCTTTGTACCACAGGAATCTCAGATTCTCATTATCATGATACGTCTCAACCAGGCAGAACACGCAACGATTATTTGACCAATTAATATTCTAATGCAAAAGATTTTTAACAATGTCATCATGTTCACAATTTATTCCTGTCCAAGTGTTTCTTCCCCCAAAAGGACAGATTTCCCAATAGTTTTTATAACTTATTTTCTCATTGTCCCAGTTAATTTGCTGTGATATCAGGTAGACAGACAACTTGAGTAGTGACCATCTCCCTACCTTTCTAAATCAAAAAAAGAGTGCAGTGGGAGAAATCCAGGACAGTAAGTGCCTTACTAAACCATCTATCTTTTACAGAAAAAGGGATTATTGGAAAGTGGCCCAGAACTGGAAGTTAGGAGACACGGGAGACACAAGCCAGTATCTTCATTTAGATCTTAACTTCGCATCTCGATCCTCACCCTCCTCCTGCAGAAAGCGACCAGTCTGCTAAGTCCCTCTGCCTTTCTGTAAGTATTCTTTAACAGCAACTGTAGGTGAGATTGTTTGGCCTTTCGGCAGCTTTTGACCCAGAAATCATCATCCCCTGTGGAAGTCAGACAAAGGTAATGATTCAGAGATGACGAGGAGTTCTTTGGGCGTGTATACAAACTTTCAAAAACCAGGAATCCTCAAATTGCTACCTTCATAATCTCTCATTAAATTTAAATATCAGTCCCGTCCTTTCCATCTTCCTATGTTATCCTGTCACCTCCCCAACAGAAATACTAATAAATAATAGCATGCAAAGCAACTCTCATGTTTTCTTCCTCCTTGATTCTTGGAAAATGGTGCATGATCACTTCCTCTTCATCCACGACTGCCTCAGGTCACCTGCACAAACAAGAACATAGAGACACCTCAGGCTTCCGGGTTCCACTATCCTCGTGTGGGTTAGAGATTTAGCCCAGTGGGGCCGAGGAAAGTCAAGGACATTGTTTTCTCCAGTAAGAAGAGTTCTGACAAGGCTGGAGTGGTGGCTCTGTGGTTACAGCGCTTGCCTAGGATGCGCAAGTATGTGAGTTCAAACCCCAGCACCACATACACAGCAAAGTCTCAGAGCAATGAAAGCCACATGAAAAACTAAATAAAGTTGATTCTCTCTCTCTCTCTCTCTCACTGTCCCTCTTTCTAAAAAAAAAAAAAAGAGGAAAAAGTGTTCTGAAACAGCAACAGCAGTCCACTATGCTAGAGCAGGAAGTCACCTGCACTTTGGCGGGTTGCTGCTGGCACCTAGCTCTGCACATGAGGCACTGATCACAATCACGGCTGGTTTGGTGAGTGAGTGTAGACTGCACACATGCATGGGCAAAAGCCGAGACTTCACAGATGGAGAGGAAGAGACCATGACAAATCAGAGAGGAAATGGAAGAGTGGGTGTTCCCTTAACTGCAGTCAATTCTACACCCTCTCACCAAATCAATTAACTTCAACCCAGGTGGAAAAGTACTGACATGTGGATTCTTTTTTTTTGTTTGTTTGTTTCTTTGTAAGCATGGTTTAGGGACCTACTGAAATTGTAGCATTAAATTTCAAGAATGACATCTTTTCATCCAAAACTTTGGTACCTCCATATTGAATGAGCATTAATCTTTGCATAAGCTTTGGGATGGATAAAATTTTATTAGCTCTTCATCCTTCCTGCCTATTGCCAAATACTATCAATCCTACTTTGAAAACTTTTCTCAATTTAGAGTCTTCTCCTTCATTCTGGAAATTAGATCCCCTGTAGTTTTGGTCTGGTAACAATCTCATGTTCCTAATTCCCTTCAATTACCCTTCAGACCCTGCCACTTCCACCCATTCTGTCCCTAACAGTAAATATTAAATATCTTCTAATTGTTTTATTTTTCTGGAACCCCTTTCTCAAAGGCTGCAGTGATTGGGACTTAAGTCCTACTCGTGGCCTCTGCACCAGCCTGATTCTCTAGGACCACCCTCTCCTGATCACTCGGCCCTCTTGCCCACCCTTGTTCTAATCCCTGTCAATGTGGTTTTGAAAGCCAGAGCTCTCCCTCCTTGTTCTTCCCTCATCAGTCCAGACTGCTCCAGTCCCCACAGCAAAATTTTAGCATTTTTTCAGCTTTTCAGGGTAAGCATTGCTCATTTATATTTCTACTTATTTTCCATTTTGATATGAAAAGCCCACCCAGTTAGGTCATGTCATGTACAATTACAGTACCTTCTTTTTTTTCTGCATTGGGCCTTTAATGAATTATTTGTAAACTAAATAACAGACATATTCTCTCATGTTCGAGAACTTGGTCAATATGAACTTCTGAAATTTGTTCCTTCTGCACTCTGAGGACTCCTAAACGTTGTAAATCCGTATTGTTTAGTAATCCAAACCCTTGAGTTTAACTGTAATCCAACCTTCTTCCTTCAAGTCCCGGTGCCAAGGGCTAGCGATTCCTCCATTTAGGAAGCACAGCAGAACGGGAAGGCGTAAGGGGAAGCAGAAATGGTGGTACGAAATTCTTAAGGGAGAAGGTGCCTTCTCCCTTCAGTCTTCTCCAACCCAAATCAAGCAGTTAGGTGGAACACCAAGAAATTCCCTCATACCCACTGCTGTGGATGGGTGTGGGCTGGGTGCTCCCCCAGGGTCTATTGAAGGCTTGGCCTTCTCTGTGGTGACATCAGGAGGTGGTGGAACCTTCTGGGGATGGGCTCTAGTGGGAGTCCTTAGCTCACTGAGGGCCTGCTCTCAGAAAACAGTTGACGTGGGACTTGGAGATAGTCACTATAAAAGCCTTAGTTTGGCCGCACCCAGCCCACTCTCCTCTCTTGGTTCAAGTTGTAACCACTCACCTGCTCCTCCACACCCCCCACCATGCTGCTTCCCTCGCCAGAGGCCATGCCAGTAAGGTCACCTGGCCTTGAACTTGGAGCCTCCATAACTATGTGCTAAATAAACCTTTTCTCTTTATAAAGTTAGCTGCTTCAGATATTTCATTACAGGAATGAAAAACTGATTAATACACTCACTAAATATGCTAGAAAGGCACCATTCTTAGTTGTCTGTGTTGAGCCCCAACAGACATGTTATTCTGCAGAGACTTACATGGTATGGATGCCTCAGAAATTGTGTGTTTTCTTTCTTGCTTCTAACAGGGGAGGCATAAAGTGGATCCTGAGTTTTGGATTCCCACAGAGCTGAGCAGTTTCTAGGTGCTTTTAAGTGTTCAGAATTTCTTTCTGTGCTTCTATAGTATATGGAAACTATTGACTTAGTAATAGATCACCTATCTCAAATAAAATTCACAAAGTGGACATCAAACTCTGGGAAACAATGTTGTTATAACATTTCTTGATGAAACAGAACTTTACCCAGTAGAAGGCCTGCTAGTTGCAACCAGGGAGTTAGCTCCACCCCTGACTTTTTAGTTCTTTCTTTATCCTCCTTCAGATGTGCCAAGGGCTAGAGAGATTTTAGGTCAAATAATTAATGTTCATCTATTGCTATGACAAAGAAACCATTGTTTTAATCAATATTACTGTAGATATCATATATAGTTACATACTTCTAATAGTCAGAGCATAGGGTAATTAAAAAAATAATATTCCTAAAGATTTACAACTATGAATCTACAACTAGAAAAGCTACTGCTAGACTTTGAATTGAAAATTTGAAGAGCATTTGTTGAGTTTCAGTGGGTTGACTTGGAGAGGGTCAAAGAGAGACACTTTGGAAGGGGAAATGCGGTGTTAGGATTGGCATCTGGGCTGAAATCACAGAGTAGAAAAACCAGGAAGAAGGTGGAGCTGAGGGTTGGCTGGAGAAAGAACCCTTGTAGGACAGGCTGCGGAAGAAGGAGAAATAATAATACAGAGTGGACTCCCTTTGAGCTTAGGGAGACGAAGTTAAGAAGGCAAATGAGCATTATATTTTTTCAATTAACTAAATATTGCCCTGTGGGATCAATCACAGAAGCATATGTGGAGTATTTTCATAATAAAATTCTTTTGTTATGAAATATCGCAGATAATATATGGGACAAATATACCTTATCTAATTTTTTCTTGCATGAAACCAAGGAAGTAGACCAGATGGCCACTACAGCTTTCAAAAAAAATTAGGTTTTTTTGTTTTTGTGCTTGGGGATGGAACCCAGTAGTGCTTAACCACTGAGTCACAACCCCAACCCTTTTTATATCTTATTTTGATATGGTCTTACTAAGTTGTTTAGGGCCTCGCTAAGTTGCTGAGGCTGGCTTATGAACTTGTGATCCTCCTGCCTCAGCCTCCTGAGCCTCTGGATTACAGGAGTGCACTACTGCACCCGGTCACTTTCAGGGTTTCTGTGATGTGAAGTCAAGAACTACTGTTATAGAGATGCCTGGCACATTTAATGGGTCACAGCTGATATTTTTCTTGGTATCCTTGATCACTTGGTGTTGATCTGGTGGCTGTCTCAGGACTTCAGAAAAAGGTTCCAATGACTTCTACCCTCAATTGGCATGACCTGTTTCACAGTAGGTTCTTGAATCAATGCACCATCTCTATCATTTGCCTGTAGTTAGGTGACTGTTACTTTAAATCGTATTCGTCTGGGAAGCTGGTAATTTGCGCATAAAGTAGATGGGGAGGCTGGAAATATCCACCCGGAGGAGAAAGGTGGTGATTTTTGCTGGAGGAGATTGAGATTAACAGCAACGGGGACTAGCTCTGTATGCAAGGCTCTTGATACGGAGACAGGCATCCAAGGACCTCCATGATCCTAGAAGACGTGTATTAGCATTATCTCCTCTGTGAAAGGAGAAAACTGGGGCCCTGACACTTCCCGTGCCTCGGCTAGTCTCATGGTGGCAGGGCTAGCACTGGAGCCCAGGCAGCTGGAACTTTTCCCGTAGCCACTGCCTCTCACTACCTTGCTATAACTCTCCTTTGAATTTTTGCTCTCCAAGGAGAGCTCAGAACGCAGAAGGATGAGAGAAGAGAAGTTGAGTTTGGATTTGGACAGACTATGTGACTACCTGTGCGTTTCCATAAATCCAGAACAGAGGGACTCACAGTGAGGGGAACCTGACGCTCGACTGTGCAGACCTGAGAGTCCAGACATCAGTGAGGAGCCTAGCGTGGCAGGCATAAGCCAGCCCATCCCAGACGAGAGGGGCCGTGCGATGTCAGCCTGTTGCTGAAGAGTTGAAGTGCATTACCTTAGACTGGTTCCTGGCCAGGTGAGGGACATACCCCAGCTTGCTCACTTCCTATCTCCATCCATGGTCTTCCCTTGCTTTATATTGCCTGCCCTAACCCGCATATCCTCTTCAGTAACTTTGCAAACAAAAGCCCACACCATCACATGCCTATGCTCCCTGGACTCCTGGTCCAATGCCCTCATATGCAGCTATTAGAATCACTTTTTCTACTGCCTCCAGAACAGCTTTGCAAAATGTTACATTTCAGGCCTCCAGAGGAGAGCCCTCAGGTAACCCACCACTGCTCGGATTGGCGCACTGGGAAAGCTAGTGCAAATGGGAATTAAGAGATGGACAGGACATGCTTGTAATCCTTAAGAAGCCCAAGGTCCACAGAAAAACAAAACCCTAAAGTAATTAACAACAACAAAAAACAGTAATGATGCAATGCAAGTCTGGTGTTTGGGAGACGGAGTGGGAGCAACAGAGCATTTGGGAAAGACATTTGATCTAGCTTGGACAGAGCAAAGAAGGCTTCCTGGAAGAGGTGAGTTAAAGTACGAATCAGGCAGATACTGGGGGACATGAAGGACAGAAGCCCATGGAGGTCAGAGCAACATCAACATGGAAGTAAAATAATGCTACCAGGGCTCAAAGTAAGAAGGTGAGCAGACATCAAGACAGGGCCTGAGTCACAGAGGCCCTGTGAGTCATTCTAAGGGCCTGGCCTTTCTTCTGTAAACTGGGCAAGGCCCTAAAGTGCTGTGGGCAGAGGAGGGCATGGGGATTGATTCTGTGTCCACCTGGATCAATAGAACACTCTGGTTTTCAGCAATTTAAAAGCATTCATGGATCTACAAAATCCTCAAAAAATCTCAACTACAAAAACACTAACAGCCCAATTAATAAATGGGCCAAAGAGCTAAATAGAAACTTCTCAACAGAGGACATTGATCAAGCCAATGAATACATGAGGAAGTGCTCTAAATCTCTAGTAATCAGAGAAATGCAAATGAAAACCACATTAAGATATCACCTTACACCAGTCAGAATGGCAAAGATGAAGAAAATAAACAATAACAGATGCTGGAGGGGCTGTGGAGAGATAGGCACACTAACACACTGTTGGTGGAGCTGCAGACTGGTACAGCCCCTCTGGAAAGCAGTGTGGAGAATCCTCAAAAAACTAGGGATGAGCCCACCGTACGACCCTGCTATTCCACTCCTGGGAATCTTTCCAGGGGATTTAGAATCAGCACATTATAGTGACACAGCAATATCTATGTTCATAGCAGCTCAATTCACTATTGCTAGATTATGGAAACAACCCAGATGTCCCTCACTGGATGAATGGATCCAAAAACTGTGATACATTTATACCATGGAATTTTAGACAGCAATTAGAAACAATGATATTGCAGCCTTTGAAGGTAAATGGATGGCTATGGAAGAAATTATGCTTAACCCAGAGAACTAATGGTCGATTGTCTCCACTCATCTGTGGAGGTGGGGACTAGACCCTGACCAGTGAGAAAATTGGTCTATTATCATGTGTTAAATCCAGATAAGATGTAATGCTACACAACATAATCCTTTTTTAGAGATATTGTGGGAAGGGGAAGGGAGGGATAAGGGTGGGTAATTGGGGGAGGGAACTCCTGGGGGTAATTGTAATATCCAGAATCTATACACATTTTATATTATTTTGTTAAAAACTTGTATGGTTGTTCAAAAATAAAAAAAAAAATTGAAAAAAAATTAAAAAAATAAAAATAAAAGCATTCATGGCCACCTGAATTTTGAGGGATTTATTTTCTCTTTTAATTCTTATTCAATGATTTGCAATTAATATCTGTATGGAATTTCACACACTTATTATTCTGTTCTGAGGCTACATAGAATTTTTCACTCAGGCTCCTCCTCTTTTTAATTTTTTATTTTTGCAGTACTGGGGGTTGAACTCAGTGGTGTCCTACCACTGTGCTTCCAACCCCAGCCCTTTTTATTCTGAGACAGGGTCTCGCTAACTTGCTTAGGGCCTTGCTAAGTTGCTGGCCCTGGCTTTGAACTTGCGATCCTCCTGTCTCAGCCTCCAGAGCTGCTGGGATTATAGGTGTGAGTCTCCATACCCAGACCCCATTCTCTTAAACATATGGAAAGAGGAGAGGGAGACATATGGTCCCTTACAATTGTCACTCCTGTGAACATTGGCACAATGTCCCTAAGGGTCCCTGTGCTGACCTGACGCTGGTTTATTTGCTGATTGAGACCCAGTTGTGGTGGAAAATTGGAAATAGCACCTAAACAATGAAGCATATTAAGAAGAGCTTTGTGTTGAAAATAGTGATTTTAAGGATAATAAATAATAATGAAATTTTATTTTAATTTCAATGGATATTTAAAATTCACTGTAGGGTAACAATTTTTAAAAAAATAATCACTATTGAACTCAACACAATTGATTTGAAAAGTTAATATTCTGTAAGAAATCCCATTTTTCCTGCACTTCCTATATCTGCTCAATTTCAAATGGATTTTTCCTTTCTTTCTATTTATTGACTATAGATTTGGAGAAGCATTGGAAATCTTTACTCAGAATTTCAAGGAGCCCCACATAGTCAGAAGTAGTTGTCAATACATTTGAAATGTCAACGTATATTTTTTTCTGGATAATTTTCTATGATTTGGAATCTTGATTTGGGGAGTATAATTTTTAGTATTTTAAGTGTTTGCTTTCATATAGGATATTACCTTGGAGATTTTTTTCTTTTCTTTTAAGAAAGAGGGACAGTGAGAGAGAGAGAATCAATTTTATTTAGTTTTTCATGTGGCCTTCCTTGCTCTGAGACTTCATTGTGTACGTGGTGCTGGGGTTTGAACTCGCATACTCATGCATGCCAGGCAAGAGCCGTAATGGCTGAGCCACCGCTCCAGGCTGCCTTGGAGATTTTCTTAACCAAATTCTCCAAGAATAGAACCCAGGTAACGTACTTATTTCTCCAAGGCCTCAGCCTGTTCTCAGAAACGCACACTGCACCTTCTGAAACCGGACGTTTTTGCACCACAGGCTCATGTTTCACACGTTCCTGCAGAAGGCGGAAGATCCATCTTTGTCTGGGTAGAGCAGATGGCATGTGAGTGATTGGCGGGGGGAACTGCAGGTAGCAATTTGCCTTCTTATATATAACATGAGTTCCCGCATGCCTCCTCGGGTAGGCGGAAAATTCATGGATATTTTGCAACCTGACTTTCTGCTACCTGTGGTTACTTTTCCAACAAAAGCATATTCTGGAGGTGAAGTGCAGAGGGGGAAAGAGAATGGGGATGAAATCTTCCCTTTTAAAATTAGCTAGATATTATTCTATGAAGAGTCAACATGGGTCTGCCCACTGATGATTAGAAAACTTGGCTCACTACATATCCATATTGCTCAAGACCCTATCTAAATGAGAATCCCAGTTTCAAGTACAGCATGTGATTCTATTTGGTAAATGCTTTTTTTTTTTTTAAGCTTGAGAAGCAACCTAATAAAAGAGGGATAAAAGCTCATCTGAGAGTGTGCTGCTGAGATTGGATGATTTAAGAGGGTCACCTGAACTCATTTCCTTCAAAAAGGAAATCTTAACATTATAATAGCTTTTGGCCCCTGCTTGGGTAGAGGGGGAGACTCTACTACAATTTTTTTTTCGTGCCTGGAATGAAAATACCTTGTTCTCTGGGTCCTGAACTTTCTAAACAAGATTCAGCTTTCAAGTTAAATAAGATGTTGTGTTGGGGAGGAGGGGAGGTAAGTTGATGGAATCCTTTGAGAACAGTATCTTGAGCCAGACTTCACTTTTTTTTTTTAAGAGAGAGGGAACAGTGAAAAGGAGAGAGAGAGAGAGAGAAAGAGAGAGAATCAACTTTATTTAGTTTTTCATGTGGCTTTTGTTGCTCAGACACTTCGTTGTGTACATGATGCTGGGATTTGGACCTGTGTCCCTGCGCATGCCAGGCAAGCACTGTAACCACCGAGCCACCGCTCCAACCCCACCAGGCTTCACTTCTCTCAGTCCTACTAGATAAACACTCTACTCCACTGCCTTCTGCTTTCTGGAGTAGTTTTTCCTTCTGTTTAGAGAAGAAGTGGAGAAAGGGGAGGAAAGAAGTATCTCTGTAGACAAGAGAGAAACACACTGACCCCACTTCCAGCGGTTGATCTTCTCTCCAAGCAGGTAGATGCTGACACTCAGGAAGTAGCTGGAAGAGAAGAAGGCTAGGAGACCCAGCGGGCTGAGCTTTGCAAGCATGGGGTACACCCACTTGCCGGTCTCAGAGTAGACCCACAGGACCCTGGAAAGCAACAAGTGACAATCGTTAGCACAACACAGACAGGCAGTGAAATGCAGTCGTGAGCAATGTCTGACAACAGATCCCCACAGGTCTTCAAAAGTAAGTCTTCTCCCGGTAGATTAACTTGATTTAACAAAGCATCTGGTCTCATGGGGTGGGTGGGACCATTTTCTCCTAATCCATTAAAATAAAATCTTGGTGAAAGAATAAGGGAATTAGGGGCTGGAGCAGGGGCTCCGCGGTTACAGTGCTTGCCTGGCATGTGCAAGGACACGGGTTTGAATCCCAGCACCATATATACAACAAAAATGTCCGAGCAATGAAATCCACATGAAAAACTAAATAAAATTGATTCTCTCTCTCTCATTGTCCCTCAAAATTAAATAAAATGGATTCTCTCTCCTTCTCTCTCTCTCTCACCATCTCTTTCTCTAAGGAGAGCCAAAGAGAGAATCAATTTTATTTAGTTTTTTCACGTGGATTTCATTGCTCTGACACTTCGTTGTGTAGATAGATGGTGCTGGGATTCTAACCTGCATCCTAGCTTATGCCAGGTAAGCACCGTGACCGCTGAGCTACTGCTCAGAATAAGGGTAACAGACCATTAGTCAAGAGGAGTGTATGAATCTGTGAATAAATTATTCCTCTCCCTGAGATTGATGGTTTGCTGAGACATGGACCTGCTAAGATGGTGACCTTTTGCTCGCTGTCACCAAAGAACTGAAGTGGGTTTTTTTGTTGTCTTTCTTTCTTTCTTTCTTTCTTTCTTTCTTTCTTTCTTTTTCTTTTTTTCTTTTCTTCTGATATCTAAGAATAAGGAACAACTTTCCATTAGCTCCCCAAGTTCTTTTGGGCTAGGAGGAGCAGAGGTGAGGAGATGGAATCATATTGCTCTGATACGGTATGCCTGGGGCTTAACTGTTAGTTCTGATTTTAGCTCAGGGATATAATTATGGGAAGAGTGTTAAGCACAAACGGATGGATTTACAGGGAGGTTCAGATCTTGCTCACGTGAGGATCGACTGCAAGTCATTTCGGTAAGCCAAGAGTAGGGGAAAACAAAAGCTGGGAAAAAACCATGGTATTGAAGTGAAGCCTAAAAATGTGGTTTGCTGGAAACCAACTTGCTGGAAGTTGCCAAAATTTGAAATAACTTAAAAATTAAATATGGGGATGATAGCACATCAGCTATAGTGAAGAATCTGGAACCGGGCTTCTCTGATTCAAATCCCTGCTCTGCCATCTATTAGCCCGGTTACCTGCAATTAGTTTTTCAACCTTTCTGGTGTCAAGTGGAGATCTGAACAGCTAACACCTCATGAGGCTGTTGTAGGACTTAAGTGGGGAAAACATGCTAAGTGCATGCTTGCGTTCCATGGAAGCCACACGGAACAGCGTCTGGCACTGAGCAATTATTTGACAAGAGCTCCAAGCTTCCGTCTCCATAGCAGGTTGGCACAGCAGGAATGGTTCAGCAACTTTGCTTTGAGTCTGCTGATCTCTTGTAACAATTGAGATAACCTAGGTTATGCTACAGAATCAGCATTCAAATGTGGCCCAGGTGGAGACAAATGAGAGATTTGAACAGAATTCTGCAGGGAAAATATACAAATGGCTATAAAACGACCCCAAATAAATACCAAGGATGGGAGGAGCTGGATCCCCTGGGCACTGCAGGGCAAGCGTGTGAGACGGTGCATCTGCTATGGAAAATTGTGTGGCCATTCCTCAAAAAATTCAGAGTATTTTCATATGATCCTGCAATTTCACCTCTAGGGATTCAAAGAAACACGTGTGCATTCGTGCTGATAGCAGCATTATTCACAGTTGCTAAAAGGAACGGACATCTGAAACATCTCAAGCATTTATGGATGGATGGATGAACAAATAAAATGTGGCACACACGTACAGATTAAAGAAGAAGAACATTCAGACACATGCTAACATGGGCGAAGCTCGAGGACAATATGCAGAGTGAAAAAACCCTATCACACAGGACACTCATATAATTCCATTTATAAGAGACGGAAAGTGGACGGGTGATCACGAGGCAACGGAGCGTTATTTGAAGGGTTTAGAATTTCAGCTTGGGAAGAAGAAAACGGGGAGATGGACCGTGGGGACAGTTGCCCAACAATGTGTATGTAGTGAACTGTACACTTAGAAGTGGTCAAATGGTCAAATTTACACTTTGTGTATTTTATTGCGAGTTTAGAAATTGAAGGAGGTGTCAGTCTCCAAGTGTACAATACATGGATTCAATACATGGTCCCTGGTCCTGGTCCTGTTTCTGTCACCTTGTACTCCCAAACCTGTTTCGATGCTCCTCCCAGATTATTGTCATTATTAATACTATTGGAATCCTTGAAGTTGTGCATCTCAGAGTTGCATTATGTAAGACGTCCATGAGGATTGTGCTTGTGTGGCTGCTCCTCATGACAGGGCAGAGGGCATATAAGAGGCAGCAAAAAAATCTTCCCAAGTCCACAGGGCTTCAGCAAGGAGATCAGAATACACTCCACACAGGTCGCATGAACAGGTTGCTTTGTTTATTTCAGGACTTGCAAACAGAGGTTCCCAATTCCCATATAAGATCGTCTACAAAGAAGGACACCCTGCTAGCGGCCTGGAAAGTCTCTGTTTACTTCAATTTTTGTTTCCTTCAGCATAAGACTCATAAAGTTAAGTTCCAGCGGTGAGTTAATTGTGTGTTTTCTTAGATAAAGTGCTGAGAAAGTTACATGAGTCAGCTGATGGCTGATGGCGGGGAAAGTAATGGAGATGGGAACAGGGAAGGGGAAGAGGACATCCAGGAGGGGGAGAGAGGAGCAAGCAGGCAGAAGCAGAGGGATGCGGGGAAGGCAACTTGGCTTTGGCAGGTCCACTCCTCACTCTTTCTTGTCCCCACGGGATCCATGCAATTAGATCCAACGGCTCCTCCAGTGGCTGCATTGCATAACCTCGCTCCAGGCCCCTGCAAGCCACCTGGGATTCCATCTTTTCCTCCCACCAGTCTTCTTGTCCCCTTCCCTCCACTTCCCACCCTGCAAGCCACCAGGAGCCAGCCATATTTCTCAAGGTGTCCCTGTTCATGAGCCCCCTGCTCCTGCTGGCTCTCCAACGCATCCAGAAGATTCCAAAACTCTCTTACCTGGCCTACCTGGCCCTGTCTGCCACTATTCTGCCCAGATCTACAGCCTGTCCCCTTTGGAGCCCGGCTGGGTTTTACATTAAGCAGCTGCTGCTGTTGCTGGGCCTTCACCCCCGTGGGTCTCTCCACTTACAGCTGTGCCAAGCTGTCCGTCTCCCGGGACACACTTTCTGCTTTTCGCTAGGCTCAGTCTTGTTCACGCTTCAAATCTCATCTTGAAAGATCTCCTGGGGATTTTTACCCCAGCCTCCATGCAGGTAGGCTCTTATGCCAAGTGCGTCCCTGACGGGGAATGTACCCCCAGTGTGAGTTTTCCTCACCAGCAGGGAAGCTCTGCGTGGACAGGAATGGTATCTACCTTGCACTCCAGCTTCCCAAGTGTGCGGGTCCAGCCAGGTCTTTCTACCTTTAAGTGCTGGCTGTCTGAGTGGTCCTGCTAAGACGTGTGGCGCTCTGTAAATGTCAACTCTTCAGCTGCCTGGATCAAGACACTGTAGCCTTTGAAAATTGGGTAATGTACCCCCCAGCCTTCCAGGTTTCATTGGATGCTTGAAGAGGCCAATATACCATCCCTCCATTTATGTCATAGAACAGTGTTCTATGTCCTTCTAGAACTGTCTGCCATGGGGATCTTTGGGTGGTAGGCTGGATGCTCACTGATAAATGAATCTTTTAGAGTTTCTGTATCCCAAATCTCATCGCATCAATGGGGTGACCATGGAATTCAGATTTTCTCTCTTTTCAGAAGGAAATAGTGGCAATCTGTGGTTAGAAATAAATAGTTAAGGACGTTTTGTGGGCTTTGGCATATCAGGTTTGTTTTTTGTTTTTTTTTTTTTTTGTACCAAAGAATGAACCCAAGGACGCTTAACCACTGAGCCACATCCTCAACCCATTTTTATTTTTTATTTTGAGACAGGGTCTCACTAAGTTGCTTAGGACCTTTCTGAGTAGCTGTGGCTGGCTTTGAATTTGGGATGCTCCTGCCACAACCTCCCGAGCTGCTGCATTATGGGTGTGTGCCGCTGCTCCCGGTGGGTCAGTGCATCGTTCTTGAAGTGTTGAACTTCATGTCACATCTTTCTCACCCAGCAGAATAAATCACATTGAAGGAGTGAAGATGCTATAATTTTGCTCTCCAAATTCATGGAGGACTTTAATCTCCAAAGTCTTAATGGTATTGTGTTTTCACTCTTTTGAGTGGAAGCTTAATCTGACTGTGGTGCATAGAGGCAGGACCTTTGGGAAGTGGTTAGATTAGATTAGATCGTTAGAGTGAAACCCCCAGGATTGAATCCCAGTGACAGCCAGGGGGCCCCCTTGCCCAAGCCTGTGTACACTGTTTAAATTTCAGCCTTCAAAACTTTGAATTAAATGAAACTCTTTTCTTCATAAAAACACTTTACCTCAGGTATTTTCTTATAGTAGTGAAAAGCTGAATAACACAGAAGAGAAACTAGAGCAAGAACGTTAAACAAATGGTTTGCCTGAATTTTGACAATATCAGCAATAAGGAGAATTGTTGAAGTGGCAAACTCTGTAAGGAAATTTAAAACTTTGGCCCCAATCTCTCCCTAACATGCCTCTTCCAATGAGAAGCTTCTTCTTTCCTTAGGGACCATGGGATTCTTGTCAAATCCTGGTTTTCTAACACCTGATGATCTGATCATTCTCTACTACCTTGGTTGGACTTTTGTCCCTTCCTGTCCCTTAGATGAGGGAACTTCCTCAGCATTTGCTTCCTGCTTCCCTTCTCTTTCTCTCTTTCTCTCCAGAAATCTCAATCCACCATGAGGGTTCAACTCCCCGAATCTTGCTAACCCCATCTCTCTTAAGACTGCCCAGTATGAATTTCCAGATTGGAATTCCTGCAGGCAGGTGGTCCTCATCTGTGACTGAAGATTATAATTGCCTTGGGGATTTTAAAAATTACAATGTCCAGGGACATATCCTGAATGAACTGAACCAATAATTTTTTGGATAGGACCTAGGTATGAAATTTTAAACTGACTTTTTAACTTATACTCAAAACTGTTTCTTTCACACTTCATGTTTATCTATTCATGGAAGCACATCTTTCCCATCCACTAGTTAAAAATTCTTAGAATTATCCCTACTTCTTTATTTTCATTTTCTCTGTGTGTCAATCAATCCACGAACCTATTCTGTTACTTCTGCAGAGAGTCTCAGGATGTCTTATTTCTGATTATACAGCTGTTACCCTCTTGAGGCTGTTATTATTTCTACTTTCTATTATAGGCTCTGTGCTTAGATAGGATCAGGGGCTTGGACTGGAAGGAGGAGAAGTCTGGATAACATTTTCCTCTCCTGGCCTTCTCCCCTGTTGCTCTTGAATTTGCTTCGCAGCTGGACTGGACCCCAAGTGTTGATATAAAAACACACTGTGTGGCAGCCTTGTATTTATTTTGCATGTTAATTTATACACGAGTTGAGTCCTTCTCTGCAAAGTGAGGCTGTGGTTCCAATTCCCACTAGACTGGAAACCTTGATGAAGGTCATATTTCAGGAAAGGCAACAGTGACTTTGGAAGGAAATTCACCATAATGCATTTATGGGAGAAGAAGGAAACTGCTGGTGCTGGGTGTAGCAAGGGGGTTGGTCTAGAACTCCCCTTGGTCCTACTTTTGGTAAGTAGGACCTACTGGGGTAAGAAATGTAAGCATGCAGGTGTCAATGGGGCATGAATTTAAAGGATTGCTCACTTAAGGGATGCAGGAAGCTTTTCAGGGAGATGTCTCCTGAGTGAGCAAAGAAGATAAGAATGGTGGACTGCCTCATAGGAGCTGCTGTTGGGATGTGACTTCACAAATGTATCCCCAGGGCTGAGCTACAGCTGCATATCCATGGGACACTTGGGCTGGGTATAGAAGAGCTTACAAACTCCAGACACACAGCAGGAACATGGAGCCCTGCAAGCCAACTGGGGCTACTGTGGTGGCCAGGAGCACTGCTGTGCTTCTCCCAACAGAGGGGCAGGCAAGTGATAGTACCGTTGGCAGCCCTGGCAGAGCAAGTGGCATTCCAGATTTTAATGCAGTGCCACGTGGAGGAGCTGGGCTCACGGGGCTGGGAATTCTGGCTTCGCCACTCCTGTGAGGCTTGAGACTGCAATGTTGAGGATGGCACGCAATGTGAACATGCAGGAGGGACCTCGGCGGATTATGGGAACCCTTTAGGGATGGTTGGACCACACCCAGCCAGGTAGAAGGGTGTTTCAAACACTCTGCTGTTGGATATCACTGAAAGAGAAATAATGTTGGATGAAGACGAAGACATTGGGATTAAGCTAGGTAACACCTTGGCTACGTTTTACTTTTACAGTATGGTTTCCCTTCAGGTTGCAACCATCTCTTGGACACCAATCCACCTTAAGCACAGCTGTGAAGATTGACTAAAGGATAATTCTCTGTTCAAGTCATTAATATTTCTCACTTTTGTCCTGCAGAAACAAACAATGCAATGATAATAATGTCTACAAAAATGGTCTACAACTTACAATGGTTCCAATGATTTGACTCTTTTTTTGCAGGGGAGGAGAGATTGAACCCAGTGGCTCTTAACCACCCAGCAACATCCCCTGCCCTTTTAATTTTTTATTTATCGACAGAATTTCACTAAGTTGCTTAGAGTCTCATTAAGTTGCTGAGACTGGCCTCAAACTTGTGCTCCTTCTGCTTCAGCCTCTGGGATTACAGGCGTGCTCCCCTGCACCTGGCTTGACTTAACAATCTTCTGACTTCATGGTGATGGGAAAGTGGTGGGCACTCAGTAGAAACGATGCTGGGAGTTTTGAATCTGGATCTTTGCCCAGATAGTGAGATATGGTCCAATTCTTTCCCCTACTGGGCCATGACCGTGAGCTGGACTTCTCAATCAGCCACATGATCACCAGGGGAACGCGAGCACTCCACAGAGTGCTGTGCTGCTGGGCTGTGGTGCTCAGTGGGTTGGTGGATTCAGTGCATTTTCCACCTATGATGGTTTCAGCTTACGAAGGGTTCACTGGGCCCAAAGCCCTTCATAAGTTAACGAGCATGAGTAGCATCTTCTCTGGTTTGCAGTCATTCGCTTCCACGGGTGGGTAGTCCCAAGACTACTTCCTATGAGTCTTGTTCAGTCGCTGGTCCAGCTGAAGAAAACTGCTCACCAGTGCTTCCACGTGCTCTGCACACCCTTGACCTTGGGTTTGCCCCCCTGTGGTTCACTTTCTCACACCTGTTGCAGTTCTGACCCTGCTGGTCCTTCCCACAACACTCAGCCAGATGTACCCTCTTCCTGCTCTGTGTTCTTGTGGCTCCTTGTGTTTTTTATGGCATTTCATCACTTTCCAGCTTATGTTCTTACACTACGTATGCATAGCTCATTTCCACTTATTAAGTTTAAACCCCATGCGGCCTAAGGCTTGGCCTTATATGACTTTGCTTTTCTCAGCAGAACCAGCCCTATGTTAGGGGAAATATTTGTCCAATCAAAGAAGAAGTAAAAACCAGCAGAAGGAACATTTCTATTTTTCTTGCTCCTCAGCACTGTCTCACAGACAGTGAGGTGAGGTGTTTTGGGGTGAGAGAGCAGGAAGGAGTGAGAGAGCTACCATACTTATAGGTGACTAATGCTTTCCAAAGGAAATGAGAGATTTGTAGTCATCACTCCTTTGCGAAGCTTTGTTTTCCCACTTTGGGGCCAGCCCTCCAATTCTGCAATCTGAAAAATAACAAAAAGCAAGAAGTACACGGACGGCAGTCCCCGTGGTCATGGGGCTATTTTTAGGTCACCATAATGTGGTGTCCACAGTGAAAGGCTTTCCAGCTCAGAGCGGGTGCAGATTCTCTGCCTCATGTTTGTTTCTAGGCTCCTATGGCCACAGCCCATATTTTCACCTCATTCCTGCTATGCCATTTCCCAGGTGGATTACCTAAATTGGCACACCTATCATCTGGCCCACTGCCACTTCCCGACATCATCTCCATGGTGTTCACAGTGGGTGGGACTTGTTGATGACCATCTGTGACCATGAGGGTCCTTGGGCTCCCACATGATGTGAAAGGGTGGGGATGGAAGACAAGAGCCTCAGGTCTCTTTACCAGGGATCTCTGAGATCGGGACATTTCCACCAATGGAACAGCATAAAATGCCTTCAAATAAGTTGATTTGATTTATTCAAATAGAAAAATAGTTCAGAATGTACCAAGTGCTGGTTAGTACTTCTCCTCAGTGACAGCAAGGACCTGATCGCTGTAGCTTCCTGGCACATGGGCCCACCCCGCTGGCCACATCTCCATCCCTTCCCTTTGCTGGCTCCATTCTCACTACTTTAATCTCCCATCCAAACACAGAACTGGGGACAAAAATATCAAGAGAGAGTTTTAGACTGCAGAGACCCACTCAGGCTCTTTTGGCTGCCCATCCAGCATTTAGCAGGGTGGTTGTGCACATGCCGGACGTTGAACAAGTACCTGGCCATGGGATACAGTGGATAGAAAACAGTTTGGAACTAGGAGACCTCAGTTTGAGTGGGCTTAAGTGACAGCTTTGCTTCTCCCCAACCTCTGACCCATTGGAGCTCCAGTTTTCCCATGACAGATGTGTTACTCAGCTTTACAGTGCTGTGATCAAAATACCTAACAGGAACAACTCAGAGGAGGGAAAGTTTATTTTGGCTCATGGTTCCAGAGGTTTAGTCTGTTGCTCCGAGCCTGGGTGGGGCAGCATGTCATGGTGGAAGGCTGTGGTGGAGGAGGGCTGCCCACCTCATGTGGCCAGGAAGCAGAAGGGGACCACAGGGAGGAAGCCCCCAGTGACCCGCCTCCTCCAGCCTCATCCCAGCTGCCTGCAGATACCACCCAGTCAGTCCATTCAAATGGGGACTCTTCAGCTTACGGCTCTCACAATCCACTCATATTACCTCTGAATGTTCCTGAATCCACACAGGAGCTTTCCAACCGTAACCACCATGGGAGGTCTGGAAGTCACCTGCCACCATTCACACTCTTTTATTTGTGGATTGGTTAATGTTGTCATTGGTTAGCTACCAGCAGCCCTCCTAGAGTTCCTCAAATAACGATGCCTTTCTTCCTTGTTCCTCTTCATTCTGATCTCCACACTTGAGCTTGAATCATCTCACGAATTTCCTTTCTACATACACAGTGTCATTGAACTTCTCAGCTTGACAGTTTGAAAGTTGAAATCCATTGATGTGGTTCATGACCTAGCTTTGCCCTCTCCCTAATTCAGCTACACCCCAACTCCCCCAGCCCTGCAGAGCTGCTCTTCCCTCTGCCTGAAGGTCGTTTCCACATCTCTTATGACTTATCCCTGCTCTCCCTTGGGATCTCTGTTTGAATAACTCTTCCCGGTAGAAGACCACTCCTGAACATCCCTGCACGCCCACCACTGGTATGGTCTCACCGCTCTGTTCCTAGGACAGTCCCTAAGCACCACAGACCACTTGTACCTCCGTATCCTTGGCATCTTAGCACAACAGTGACAAAGAACCAAAGGGACATGAGGTGCTCATACTGTCTCCTACAATGCATCTTCTCCCCCAATATCCCTATCCCCTGCATCCTTGGAACGTGTGCCTAGGAACTGACCAGCCAAGACTTCCTGGCCACAGCTTCTCATTATCACGGCCACTACAATAGGCACACTTTAATTCTCCAAGAGGAGAAGAAAAACAAGGATCAGATCTGCGACTTGGTGATCAACTTCAGTAGAAAAGGTTATTGTGTTAAAGGTACTAGCTTATATAGAAACTCCAAAAACTATGCTTGGTCAAAAAAAAATTGAAAAAGAAATTAGAATATGAGACTGGCACCTTCCACTTTGATTCTCTTCAACACATACAGTAGAGAGAAATATCTTTTTTTTCACATTTATTAGAAGTATATAGCGATACAGGATACAGATGAGGGGAAAACATTGTCAAAACAGTAGCAATCAATGTGTATAAACTTTGTTATCCAGGGGTGATGCCAATGCATAGATAAACAACTATGGGTTTCATCTATTGCAGTTTCCCCCAGAAGAACTCATGTGTTAAATGGGTATCTAGTGTAGGAATAACATCGGCTTCTGGAATGGTTCCCCCATCTTCCCAATCACCAGACTCCTATGAGTTCTTCATATACCCTCCCCCCTCCCCATCCCCTTCCCTCCACCTCCAAGTTACCTAGGGAGCTTTCCCCCTGT
>PVKS010015152.1:0-46638 GCA_004027875.1 Aplodontia rufa | reverse complement strand
TGAACAACCTTACAAGATTTTAACAAAATAATATAAAATGTGTATAAATTGTGTATATATTCTGGATATTGCAATTATCCCCAGGAGTGCCCCCCCCAATTACCCTCCCTTATCCCTCCCTTCCCCTTCCCATTATAACTCTAAAAAAGTATTAGATTGTAAAGCACTACATCTTATCTGGATTTAACTCATGCTACTATTTGACCATAATTTTTAATATATTAATTGAAAATATTAAGCATTTGATATTATTATTTTGAGAATGTATTGAAGAAATTCTTGAAGTGCTATTTTTAATTAAATTATACTTCACCATATGAAGTATATATAACTATATAACTATTTTTATATAACTATCAACTGGTAACTAAATTATTTTTATTTTTCTTTCTACATGTGATAATTATTTGCATGTAGTCAATATTTAATCAATTTTATTACCTGTAAAAAAAATCAATTCAGGCGCTTGAGCTGTGGCTCAGCAGTTGTGGTACCTTCCTGGCATGCACGAGAATGTGGGCTTGAACTCCAGCACCACGTACACAACAAAGTGTCAGAGCAATGAAGGCCAAATGAAAAATTAAATAAAATTGATTCTCTCTTTCTCTCTCTCTTAAAAAATCAATTTAAAAAATAACTGTCCTTCTAGTCTATAACTGTATAACATTTTAATACTATTCAATCAATATTAATTTATTATTTTATCACAGCATTAGTTTTTTGTTTTTAATTTATGAAATATTTGTAAGTATAAAATTATAACATTAATGTATACATTTACGTAGTACTAAAATTTATAAGAAAAGCATTTGTAAGCCTGACATTTTATTATTAATTTTTAGTAAAATCAAAAGATAAGTAATAGTAAAAAATCCAGAGGTACTTTACTACTGAATTATGTTCCCAGTCCTAAATTCTTTACTTTGAGCAAGGATCTCATTAAGTTGCTGGAGTTCTAAGATGCTGCTGAGGCTGGCCTTGAACTTGTGATCCTCCTGCCTCAGCCTCCTGAGTAGCAGGGATTATAAGTGTGTCCCTCTGAGCTGTTACAAGCTTAACATTTTTTCTATGTTAGCTTTAATTTAGTCTTCATCTTTAAAATATTTTAATTATTAAAACAGCATAACAATGTGTATTCCTTTTAATATATAAATATTAATACATATGTGTACATGGGTGTGCACGCACCCATATATATGTTAAATCTGATTTAAACACACACATATATATTTATGAAATCACCACATGGTATGTCATTACTATGTACAATTTTTATGTTTTATGTATTAGTTAAGAGTAAATACATTAATTTTGAAAAATGTAAACGCCTGTTTCCTTCCCTGCCTCAGTCTGACTTATCTCCCTCAGAGGAGCTGTATATGTGTGGGCACATGCAGATGTATTAGCCATAAATAAGATAAAAAGATATTTACCTTATTCCATGAAGAGCTGTTTTCCCTAAAAAGAATGGCGAGTCACTATAATCGTTTTAGCAGTTGAGTAGTGTTCCATGATATGGATACTACAGCTCATTTAACCATTAGCTGTGTTACCACTTCTGTGTTCTTACAAAAATTTTGCTCTATTTTAATGGTTACTCTACCCTTGTGGGAAATCTTTGCAAAGAAATGAGTTTCTTCTACTTTGCCCTCTAGAGGGACTGGAATAACTTTAGACAGATATTATTAAATGATTTTTGTATTATTCTTATACTTAAGATTTATATTTTACTGTTGTTTTAGCTTGATTTAATTATTGCTTAACCTTGCCATATTTCTCTATTTTGCCCATTTCATTCACTTTTAATTTTCTACCATATGCCATTTCAAATTATACCGAGATCTTTGTTTTTTGTTTAATCATAGTAATCTCTTATATGTTATCAACATTAATTTGTCAATTTATGAAAATAATTTTCTTTTTCTTATTTAAATTTATTAACACTATCCATCACCATTTCAATTAAATTTTATAAAGTGAAATTCATCAATTACTTCAGTTAATTTTTCTCCCTTTGCTGAAATACATGGAAAGGCTTTCTCCAAATTTCTATCATCATTTTCCTATATTTACCAAAGTCTTTCAGAAATATTTCCTTTTTTTCCCCTCTCTGATAGTGGGGATGAACGACATGGGTGCTCTACCACTGAACTATATCTTCAAACTTTTTTTCCCCTTCGAGAACAGGGTATTGCCAAGTTGTTGAAGTGGGCCTTGAACTTGTAACTTGTGATCCTCTTGCCTCAGGCTCCAGAGTCATTGGGATTATAGACATATACCACCATACCTGGCAAAATATATTTTTAGTATTACTTCCACAAAATAACATATCTTATTTTGGAGAAATAGCATTACATTTAATGTTAAAACTATTATTTTTCTCTTAAACTATGCTGGCTCAATTTTGCAGTTACTACATTACAGTTATGTTAATATATTTATTTTTAAAGAAAAATCTAGGAACTACATATATGTCTTAAGGTATTAGAAAAAGTGAAATACTTCTATGAATATGTATTGAATACCTATGTTAACATTCCCTAGAGAAACATATTTAATAAGAATCAATATATGTGTATTAGGGAATTGTCTCACACAGTTAATGATGCTGACAAGTCCTGAAATCTGCAGAATGAGCGAGCAAAGTAGACACCCTGTTCAGTTGATTTGGACATGAGAGTTCCAGTCCAAAGATGGACAAGCTCTATCCAGGAATATCTTGTACCTCAGTTTGGAGGCAAGACAATGCAAATGTTCCACATAAAGGCAGCCAGGCAGACTGAATTCTCTCTTATTCAGAGGAGGATCACCTCTTGATCCACCCAGACTTTCAACTGATCACTTGAAATTCACGTACATTAGGGAGGGTAATCTGCTTCACCTATTCTGCAAATTCAAACATTAAACTTCCAAAGCACTCTCAGTAGAAACACCAAAGTAGTGTTTGACCAAATACCTGTGTTTCCCATGTATGTCAAGTTAATACATAGAATTAACCATCACAACAATCCGGAGCCTTAGATAATAGCTTGTGAAGTGTGTGTGTGTGTGTGTGTGTGTGTGTGTGTATGTGTGCGTGCGTGCGTATTCATGAGGTCAGCATATTTAATAAAAACATAAGCAAATAGTCAATAAGCTCAAATTTCTTTTTTTAGTCTGGCATTCTCTCTCTCTGGTAGGGTAAAAAATTCTATATATATGTATATACATATGTGAGTGTTAGTATATATATATGTATATATATGTGTGTGTATATATGTATATATGTGTGTATATATATATGTATATGTATTGTGTGTATATATATGTGTGTGTGTGCGCGTGCGTGTGCATTTAGGGAGTGAGCTATGAAGTTACCGGTGACAACAAAGTTCTTGTAATGTGAAACAGAAAGTTCAAATGTCCTATTTGCAAATATTACAGTTGAAATAATCCTAGGAGAAACCAGCTTGGAAGAAGTCAGATGAAAATATGACATTGTCAGAAGTTAGTCTCAAGTGTAGTAAATTGCTTCATTCATGTATGATTATCTCAGAATGAACTTCAAAATTATGTATAATTATAATGCATTTTTTAAAGCTGTTCTTGCTGAATAGGAACTGGAACTAACAATGATTTGGCTTATGAAGTTATATGACATAAGTACTTATGGACCCAGTATGAAATGGTAATTGACCATATTAATAAGGAAGATTGACATAAAGTAGATTTTGTTACAAAATTGTTTTGGCTTCATCAGAAATATGTAGGCATTGCAGGAAGCCTCATGGCATTAACCATGAGTGTTCTTTGGTTCAACTAGTTGTTAATTTGTAAAAGATTATCATGGGCCACATTTGGCACCAGTCTGCTTGGAGTGATCTGGATTAGCAACCACAGAATGGTCTTCTTTTCCAGTGATTCTCTTTTCAACAGTCAGCATGGTACATGGAGCATGGAAATGAGATCTATGAGGGAGCCAAAAACTTTTTAAAACCTCCAGATGCATAGTTTCTAGGGTCCCTGTAAGGGGCATGCTCAGTTGTAACAAGAAGTCACTGCATGTAGAGAATCCCACATTGTAACATCCTCCTCTGGTATTTTGGTTCAAATATGCTTCTTCCTTTCCACTTTGGGAAAGAAAAAGACCAATCAGGAATCATTTTTGCTTTTTTTTTTTTTTTTACATAAATTGTCTAGAAATTTCATTCACAATTTTACCCCTATTATGTTACAAAAAGAATGGAAATGGTCAATTAATGAAGGCCAAACTCTCATACACAAGGTAGAAGGGAGTTTGCTAACACTTTGCTCACAGCTCCTCTTCAGATAGTATAACCCCTTGAGAGAAAAGTGTTCTATGAAAGACAAAGAGACAGTGCTGAGAATATGATTCAGAAACCTGTCTGGAACATTTCAATGTGACAAGGAGCTAATAAGTAGAAAAATAATGAAGTTGGACACCATCAGGTGATATTGGGCTGAACAGACATTATCAGGCTTGGATTTGACTTTCAAGTATAAAAACAAGGAAAGTTAAAGCACAGAAGTATGAGTTAAGGGCCATTATATTCCAGATAATAAGATTGTCCTGAGTTGAAATATGTGAAAATATGTTTATTTTGCTTTCACATTAATTATTACATGTTGTAATACTAGAGAAAATTCCTTCAAATTCCTTCCTTTGTTCCTGATTAGCTGTCTTTCTTTTTGATATTGAGGATTGAAACCAGGGGTTCTATGCCACTGACCTCAGTCCTTTTCATTTTTTATTTTGAGACAGGGTCTTACTCAGTTGCTGACCTTGAACTTGCAATCCTCCTTCTTCAACATCCTGAGTAGCTGATATATTACGGTTATTTGCCAAAACACCTGATTAGTTTTCTATATCACATTAATTGCTTGTTCAAATTTGTGCCTGAAATTGATTTTAAACTTCAAACAGGCATACACTTATTTATTTAAAAGGGCTTTATTTGGAAATATAGCTAAACTTAAAATTTAAAGTAACTCAAAAATGGTTGTAAAACTGTAGTAGGCTTCTAGTCTATTTGCTTCCTTGAAGAGCTCTGTTATAATATCATTGTTCTCATCTTTAACCTATTTACTTGTTTACACACCCATTTCCCTATTTTGTTGTGAAAGTGATGATTCTCTTTGCACAGTCTAAAAAAAGTACCTTGGCAGAGTATCCACATTAATATTCTAATATTTGCCTTAGTGCAAAATGGCTTTGCTAAATTAAGTCTTAATTGATCATGGTTGCACAGAAGTATTTTCAATCTTCTTTCTACATGCTTTGGGGCTGGAAGCAAATTATGTAAATACTTTCTATTCATTTTCCATTTCTGCTTAAAGTATTGTTGAATTTTTCTTAAGTTCTTCTCTTTTATTGTAATAATTACCAAACTCAGTGGGGAGCAATCAACACCCACCAGCATTCTGCATTTTTCCAAACACTTTCTCTAGAGTTATGCTTAGCAAGACCTTTGAAGTTATCTCAAAGGACAACTTAGCAAACATATTATGGGAACCAGCGGGGACCACCATCTTGTTCTTTTGCATCACATTCTTCCACACTAATTATCTAATGCCACATACTTTAGTTTTAATTTCAGCAGTGATCCAGAGTTAATATCAAATTCTGAAAACTAGAGGCAGGTTAACTTCTGCAAGATCTTATTAAAACTTTATAAAACAAACAAACAAACAAAAGACCCATAGGGCTGATGATACAGCTTAGTGGCAAAGTTCTTACTAACAGTCATGAAGCCCTGGGTTCAATCTCCAGTCCTGGAAGAAAAAGAATTCTGGAAAAGAAACAAAAATTGTCCTCTGTATCTGGCCATGGGAGTATAAGTAGACGCATACTTACGCACTTGCCTTACGTAATATAATATAATATTATAAGACAATAGCTTTTAGTCAATGGACAAGAGTCTCTGACCTTTGAGAGGACAGAAGAACATGAGGTGAGCCTTGAGTTTCCAACAGGAAATGTGTCTGAAGCATGTTCTAAGCCCTTGGTCAATACAGACAAAGCATGGATGAGGGGACCTGAGGATGGTACAAGTAACCTAAAAAGATATGGCTGTCTCTTTGAGTTGAGACAGCAGAGATTACAATTTGAAATTGTTGGTGAACAGAAATACGCAGGAATGCATACTAAAAGGAGAGAGTCATTACCCAGTTGCAACTCTAGATTGCCAGGCCAAAAGATGAAGGTCCAAGGTCAAGGGTAGTCACATGTCCCAAGATTAAGGGCTGGGGTGCAAAAATTGAAAGAGATTCATGTTAACACAGAACAAAGTACAGGATGACAAGATTCAGAAAATTAACAATTTATTTACCTACATACTAGAATACAATATCATTTATTTAGATGAAAAGAATATAATCCATGTTATATATATCATATATAACATAAAACATGCAATCACACCTTACTATATATGTGAAAAAAAATGGTACCATGAACAATAATGGAAACATTCTGAGAAAACATTATATTTCATATAATATAAAGGGGTTTTGAGCCACTTATTTTGATTGCATTCATTGTCTTACAAAAGATGAACATGATGTGTAATCAAATGGAAATCAAAGCAATAAATAGAAACTATATAACATACCAAATGGAAATTCTGAAACAAGATCTAAAATATAAAGGTCAGAGGATGCGTAACAAAGACTAGGACAGGCTGAATCAAACAGAAGTAAGTAATCGTGATGAAAGAAAACAAGTCAATAGAATTATTCAGTCTGAAATAAAACATCAAGGGATGAAAAAATAAATAAAAGATCAACAACCTGTGGGACATTATCACACAACAAGCTTAATAGGAATATTGGAATGAGATAAAAGTTCAATTATAGTTTTGAGAATTTCTGTGAAATTTAAGCAGGATAAATGAATGGCACATCTAAAAAGGATATACATAAAGAAAACTCCTTCAGCAATCAAAGAAAACAAGCAACATTATAGATAGGAGGTTGGGGGTGGAGGAAAGCAATACAAATAATGGTTCTCTTTTCCTCAACAACAAAGGGAGACAGAGGACAAATAAGCAACTTACTTTGCTGAAAGGAAACAAAAAAATCATCTAATTTCATACCTATATCCAGATTTTTAAAAAATATTTCAACGGGCTGGAGCTATGGCTTGGAGATTACGGTGCTTTCCCAGAATGCGCAAGTACATGGGTTCAAACCCCAGCACCCACATACACAAATAAGTGTCAGAGCAATGAAGGCCATGTGAAAAACTCAGTTAAAAAAAAAAATGATTCTTTCTTTTCCTCTTAAAAAAAAAGTTCAAGAAATTTGAGTGAAATGAAGACAGTTTCAGATAATCAAAAGCTTCAAAATTTATCAGCGGTAAACTTTTACTAAAAGAAATTCTAGAGACAGTTCCTATTGAAGGCAAATGATACCATAGGAACATTCAGATACTGGAGGAAGAAAAATTGCATTTATGAAGGTTACTCAGAAGGCTACCTTTCTTTTCAATTATTAAAAAAAACTGATTTTGCATCTATGATTCATAATGTATGTAGAAACAAAAATCTTATACAATAATAGAAAGGATTCAGGAATTTAATACAGTTTTGAAATAGGCTTATATTTTGCATATGTGATTAAATATAAACTGTTGTCACTTTGTAAAACATAAGTCAAATATTTTAACCAATATTGGCATACTCAAATATGTAAAAAGGTTAATATGCTATGGTCAAGTGGGTTATTGTAGAAATATAAAGTCCCTTGTTCTTTTTGTTTCTTCTTAAATTCTTTTTACTGTTGTATTATGATTGTTCATAATTGTGGAGTTCATTAATCCATTTTCATATATGTACATAACATAATTTAATCAAGCTTGTTTCCCAGTACATTTCTTTTCTTTCCCTCTTCCCTTAGTTCATTATATTAACAGAATATCCTAATAAATGTCACAAGTTTATTTCAACAAATCAGAAACAATATTTGAAAAAAAGGTTCAATATGTATTCATCTTTAAAAACTCCCAAATTTCTACTAATAGAAAATTAATGCCCCCAATAAAGGATATTTACAAAAAGCTCAGATTATATCAAACTGTAATATGATATTCTATATGGTATGTTTAATATGATCAAATATGGATCTTTCCTCCATAATGAATGAATACTCTCTTATAGCCAGCATTTTATTTAATATTTCCTGGGAAATACTGAAACTATTTACCATAAGATAGAAAATAAGACAACTATGTCAGCTCTCATTTATTCAACACTTCTTTTTAATATCAAAATTAAATAAAAAAGATTAATAAAGTCATTAATTGGAAAGGAGTAACTAAAATCATCTATATATGCTGATGATCTAATTATTTCCATGTAAATGGCATGTTTTCTGCATGCAAGTCATTAGAATAAATAAGTGAATATATTTGGGTTACTGTATGCAAAGACAGGATACTGATATGTATGTTATAAAATGAAAGCCTTGGAGATTTTGAAAATGAAAGCCTTGAACATTCTTAAGAGAGAGGGACAGTGAGAGAGAGAGAGAGAGAAAGATAGAATCAACTTTATTTAGTTTTTCATGTGGCCTT
Organism: Aplodontia rufa; assembly: GCA_004027875.1. Lineage (NCBI taxonomy): Eukaryota > Metazoa > Chordata > Mammalia > Rodentia > Aplodontiidae > Aplodontia > Aplodontia rufa. The sequence goes on along the minus strand of PVKS010015152.1, from coordinate 38,066 downwards.
TGTTGCTCAGACACTTTTCGTGTATGTGGTGTTGGGCTTGAACCTGCATACTCATGCATGCCAGGCAAGCGCTGTAACTGCCGAGCTACTGCTCCAACCCGATATCCTGAAGTTCTGAAACATATCAAAATAAAGCCCCTAAATAAGCAGAGATTTACTTTATTCATGGATTAAGATATTTAGTGGTGATAATATATTTCTCCATTTTTATCTTATATGTTAATTATGAACCAAACCAAAATTTTATGTTTTTGTATGGAAATTAATAAGGTCATTCCAAAATGTTTTGGAAGACAAAAAAGATCTAGATTAGAAAACAATGATTCATTTCTGGTAAGATGACCTTGAGTCTTAATACTGAGTGCTATAATTCCAGTTAGCATGAAAGATCTAAGACATTCCAAAAACATTTCAGTGAGAAAGCACAAATAAACTTAAGTCTAGGCAAGGAAAAAGAAAGAAACAAATGACGAGTCCCCCACTTATTTTCTGGATTACATCTATAATGACGTAAAGAAGAGATGAAGAAATTCTTAATAGCTTATCTAATGAAGTAAGAAGTTTGGTTTACATACCTGATATTTTCTTATATCTGTAGCATTTTTCCTATTAATTTTCAAATCAAATTAGTTATGATTTGACAAACCAAAAGTATTTAATAATTATGAACATTTATTTCCTCTTGTTAGTAAGGGATCCATATTAGTGCAATACAGGTACTGTATAGGCTGACCCAGCTTTCATGTTAAAGTCATATAGATTAGTTTTTGAAAAGCACTGAAGACAAGACATTCATTGAAATTCCTTCTAAGAATATCTTTGGAATTTAAGAATTCAGAGATCCAATTCCATGAATCCATGCTTATATAAAAATTACATAGAAAAAATAGAGATAGATATCAGACTGTTAGAAAATTGGGGCTTTAGCAGAAAAGCAGGAAAATAGCTGAGATCGTCAATGAAATGCAAATCTTAATCCCCAAACTAAACACAAGGCCACAGTATGAGGTAATGAGAGAATGAAATCATTCATTCTAAGCGAAACTGCTTTGGTGGACAGTAGTCACAGATTTTGAAAAAACTGCTGAACTATTCAAAGAAAAATATCATGTTTTTAGAAAAGATTTATAGTCATTTATTTGCATGAATCTTTGAAATTTCTACGACTGCTCATGATGTCCTGTATAGTTTTTTGAATATCACAGTTTCCCGATGATGTTCCATTGTAAGGATTGACCTAGAAATGTATCATACCTATTAAAATAAAAAAGTATTATATTTACTAAATTTAAAAAAACCTTATTTTGGTGCTGGAACTAAGCACCAAATATATTAGCAGGTATTTCTGATAATGTGGTCAAACTTTGGACTATTTTAGATATATGCAATTCTATGTACATGCTTTATTTTCATGAAACTGCTGAAATCAAACTTAAACTACACCCAAACATGCATTAACATTCTAATACCACAGGTATGGTGTAATCTCCCTTCCTGTTACACACATACACACAGATTAGTTCAGTGTGCAGAAATACTGCAATTAAACTTCTATTAAATTGATAAAAGCTTACTATTACATGCTGCAGTTAGCTATTGGAGATTTAGTCTAATACTGATAATTTTTTTATTTCATTAGCCAACATAATCATTTGTACCTCTAGTTATTTAAGAAAGAATGTACATCATCTTTACTTTACAGATGTGACTACAAATTGAATAATAAATCTAAATCCCCTTTGTAGAAGACCCTTATCTCATTTTAACTGATTAGAAACCTGACATTTGGAAATCTGGAGTGACTTGGCCAAACTCATAAAGTGTAATTGTTAGAATTGTAATTCACCATGCATTGCTTTTTACGCTACATCAAATCGCAAGGAAAGCTCTGAAATCATCCTTGATTATGTACGAAGAGAATGTTAAGTCTATGATGATGTAAAGTCATGAACTTAGAAGAATTCAACAGATCAATAAGATTATAGCTAATAATTGCATATTAAATAAAAATGTACACACTTTAGCAGGATGATATAGAGAAGGGAAGGTTAAGATTCCTAAGTGAAAAATGGATATTTCTATTTTTACAATCTCAAATGTCAATAATCCGAAGTTTATGTTCCCACTGAGAATGACAGATAAGATGTAAGCATTTAGAGAATAAAACTGATTACTTGAAGTTTAGTCACACTTAGATGACACAAAGAGCTGAATCCTGATTGCGTATATTTATGGATGTTAAATAAGAAGGAATGCCAGGAAATCTTATAGGTTTTTGTGTTCCACATAGAGTCACTTGATTTTTTTCTTGCTTATAGTAAGGACCCCTTTCTATGAGGATTATAGAAAATATAATACCTCTGTGAAAAAGTAAGGTAAAACAAAAAATACTTTAAAATAAATCTATTTGAAAATATATATACATACATATATATATTATTGGTACAGAGAGCCATGTGGACAATACGCTGTTTCATTTTAGACACATGAATAATCTATCCCCACATAATTTAAAAGTTCTGGTACCAAACAGACTTATGGCTATACCTTTCCAGATAGATTTATTTCTTTTAATCGTTTGCCTATAACAAAAGTGTGCCATCATTTATTTCTAGTATGTTTATTGTTACATACATAACAATACATAAGAACAGATCAGTAATAGCTAATATCAGTTTATAATTTGCGCTATGCTTAATGCTCAGTCTTTGACATAGTCAATGGACCCAACAAAATTGTGGAGCAGATACTGATGCTAACAGAAATTTACAAATAGAAAAAGCGAAGGATTGAGGGTCTTTGGTAACTTGTCTAAGGCCACAAAATTAGTGGGTACTTAAACCAGGACTTGAACTTATACTGAGAATCAAAATGTCAAATTTTAGATTATATTATGTTGTTTGTTAATATGCAGAACATTTAATTCAATAATTTTTTCATGAATCAGCAATACCTCCATGCTAAATACACAACTGATATTTAAAATGCTCTAAGAATTAGTTTTGACTATGTATATGAGTAAGCACAAATTAATAGGGGCTAAAGTCATTTTCCTGCTGTATAAGGCCCATTTGATGCATCGTATGAATGGTGTGTTTCTCTACATTGCCTGGAATCAAATCAATCTGGGCTCTTCCTTGATGATTCCAGGATTACAGTGTTTGTCCTCATTATCCACAATATCCACCATGGCCAGATCTCAGCCACTGCATCCACCTGCTCAGAAGCTGATGGAAGACACTGGAGATAAAGGACATTTCTCTGCTGTTTATCCTAGAACTTCTAACTTCACCTCACGTGTCGTGTTGTCCACAAATTAGTCAGTGTCCTCATGTGTCTAAAAAGAAAAGTGGGAATTCTAGTCTTTATTCTGGTTGAGTATAAATTATGTTAAGAAGTGAAGGATCTGAGGGTTGGAATGGTGGCTCAGTGGTTATGGCACTTGCCTGGCATTGACAAGGGTGTGGCTTTGAACCTCAGCACCATGTACACAACAGTGTCAGAGCAATAAAAGCCATATGAAAAACTAAATAAAATTGAATCTTTCTCTCTCTCTCTCTCAAAAAAAATGTGGTGATGGGGTTTGAACTTGCGTACTTGTGCATGCCAGGCAAGCGCCATAACCGTGAAGCCACCTCTCCAGCCCCATGGGTCTGTTATTGTAGAAGAAGAGAGCTAGAGATATTAGGGGGAAATATCTAACTTTTGTCACACACATGGACACATACAGACAAAACCAAACCAATAAGATGATAAGAAAAATTCTGTCTTCCAAGTTTTCCACCAGAAAGTAATATACAAAGGGGCGTTGCATTTTAATTAAATTAACTTTATAAAAATAATTGTGTGAGATATTGTAAAACCAGACTCTCAACTCTCAAGCAAATAAATTGCAACTTGTTTTTAGTTTTATAAATTGCACTGCAAGCATACATATTTCCTTGCCCCTAGAAAAGAAAAGCAATAAAATTATATTGAGTTAGTGAATATAATAAAATTAGCAAGTATTTTACAAAGTAAACTGGTTGTGTTCACAAAGTCAGAACCAATTTCAGACTGTGATAGGTTGGTTACTCCAGAACCAATTGTTGTGAGATGAAACTTAGGCTATGAAATATTTGTTAGGAATCAACACCTCTGAAGGAAAGAAGGAGGAAGCAGAACTGGACAAATAGTAAAAGGAGACTGTGATTCAAAGTTGTCAAAGTTCTGGTGAACAGGACAGAAGGCCTGGAGTTATGGATGTTTGACAGAGTGGACTATGGTTGATTGGAAATGGCCAGGCCTTTGTAGTCCACTTCTTTCAGTTTTAAGGTGTGATCAGCCCTGGATTAGGTCACTTTTGCAGTAGAAGAACTGATTACCTAATACTATTCTCCCTCCGTGCCTTCCTAGACCTCTATTGACTGGTCCGTGTGGCAAATTCTGATCAATCATTTGAGAACTGAATCATTGTATGTCATTTCCAGGCTGGGGAATAAATTACTCATGCCAGAACCTCCAGAGCTATTTTTCTTCTCTCTGGCATAGTGACCAACAATATGAAATAGCATTTGTTTAATCTGCCTGAGTATCCAAAAGTAATGATCAAAGCCCTCCTAATGATTCATCTAAATGACAATTAGTAAGTATACATTCAGTGTAGGAGTTTATTTATTACCACAATGTAACATAACACTCCATCCTGACAGATAGTCTCATATTTTCTTTTATAATAAAATTCTTACACTTTAACTGTGCATAGACATACACTTCCCCCCCAAAGCTTATGCTTAAATGGAAGACTATGCCATTGTTGCTTATTATAACCAATATATAATTTAAGAAGAAAATTTCTTCTGATGTGGATTTAGCCAAACTATCTGATAAAGTATCAAAAGATGTTATGACGTTAATTAGTGCAATCTCGAATATACAAGATAGCATACACAGTACTGTCAATCAATAGTGGTATTCATGTCAGATTGTTTCTGAGAGGAAAGGGAATGAACATTGACATAGCTCATGAGCAAAAATATACTGGATCCACCGCAGAGCACATAATAAAAGTTGAATTACAAAATAGCCTGAAAACTTTCTTCTTGGAGGCATAGTTAAAACTGTCAAATGGGGAAGCTGAGGACAATGGGTGATGTGAGAAATTAAACCTGAGTGAGGACCTGGTGGAAGCCTATCAACATGGGCATTCCAGTTCTGCTAACTGATCTGAGAAGCAAGACAGAGAGGATTTTCTCTCATTTAAATCCCTGCCCTGTATATATCCTGCACCATTCACTTATCAAGTAATCCCATTCCCTTTCAAATTGTCTTATGATGCTATTATAATATATATTGTACATTTATTTTCATTGTGTTTATTTCTTTCCTCCTAGACTTAGACATAGCCTTTTTCTCAGGTATATTTTCTTTTTTATTTTATTCAGATTCTTATTCAATGAATTTTTTATTGTTTAAAAAATTTATTAGTTCGTTTTTAGGTATACATGACATAAGACTTGGAATAATTATAAAAGCATGGAATTTAACTTTTTTTAAATTCAGTCTCCAATTTTCCTCTTCCCCTGTTCCACTCACCCCATTTGTTTTACATATGTGACAATAGAATATACGTTGACATACTTATAAACACTTTTCCTAGTTTTGTGAAGAATGCCAGTGATATTTTTATTGGTATTGAATTGAATTTGTATATTGCTTTTGGTAGTATGGTCATTTTGATGATACTAATTCTGCCTAAGTACAGGGAGGTATGTCATTGCAAATATTTTTTTACTTCCTTGGTTTTAATTCCCAGGTTTCTAAAAAAAAATTTTATTTTAGATTTTTTTTGTATGTGTGCAGGGGTTAGTTTTTCTAATTTCTTTCTTATCTGAATTGCTGTTGCAGTATGGGAAATCTGTTGCTTTATTAGTGTGGATTGCGTATCCTTTTAATGTGCTGAATTCATTTATCAGATTTAGAAATTTTCAGACGGAATTTTTTGGGGTCTTCTAGGTATAAAATCATGTTATCAGCAAACAGAGAAAGTTTAACTTCTTCTTTTCCTTTATTTATCCCTTTAATTCCTTCTCTTGCTTGGTTGTTCTGATTAAAATTTTGAGAACTATATTGATTAAGAGTGGTGAAAGTGGATATCCTTGTCATGTTACTGATTTTAGAGGAAATGCTTTCAGTTTTTCTTCATTCAGTATGGTGTTGACTTTGAGTTTGTCATACATAGCCTTTATAATGTTGAGGTAAATTCCTTCTATCCCTCATTTCTCAACTGTTTTTAACATGAATGGATGCTGTATGAAAAACAAAACATAATACATTTCGTTGTTTAACATGGTGCAGTATTCAATTTCCATAAACTTACTCTGAAAGACATTTCTATATTTTCACCTCCCCAAATTTTCATTTACTCATCATAGCATCTGATATACTCAAATTATTCTTTTGATATGGAACAAAGGCCTCCTGCAAATGTGGATGTTCTGAAAAATAATCCAATGTCAAACTTTGTTATACAAACTAAACAAAATAAATTAGCATAGTCTAAGAGTTGAAAAACAAAAAGAAAAAATGAAGGTCTTAAAGGTTACATAATTGCCTTTGAGGAAAATGGGATTTAACTGGAAACTAAATCTTACACATTTTTATCTCTAAATGGTCCTAATAAATTAAATTATTCCTAGATATAATTATGACATGGATCAAGAAATAAAGGGCCATTATTCAAACAATAATACTGAAAATAATTTTGTTGCTTCATTCTTCTCTTTGAAGTTAGGTCAAATGGAAACTTATCCGATATAATAACATTTAAAAAATAGTTATATAAAATAAATATATGATAAAATTACCTAATGTTTGTTACAGACTATTCTAAAGAATACACATTTATTTGAAATAAGGTAAGTAAAGTAAAATAATCAGAAAATAAATGATTTGGAGTTAAAATAAGCAGTGAATATGAGCATTTCTTATTAGGGTAATTCTGCTTTCCAAAATCTGAAACTACCAAGCATTTACAATTATCATGAAACTTGAATTTCTGTATTGAAAAACTGCTAACATTTTGAATATGGAATAAAGACAAAGTCCATGTCTCTCCTTAGATCTGTTAGCATTTTCATGTCTAGCTTTGATTACTTAATAAGTAAGTTCCTTTCTTCTTTAGGATGTAAAGAAATCTAAAATGCACCCAATAATTTTAAAAATTAAAACTTATAGCTACTTGCTTATTATGGCTAACACAACTTACTACAAACCTGATAATAAATCATCATGCATTTAAGCAATCAACTACTAGTGTCAATTTCTTTTGTTAATGCTCCTTAATTGAAGTAAATGTGACCCTATCAGTTGTTTGATTTAATTGTGACAGAATTATCACAATTGTGATAGAAGATCTTTGTGGTACAATGTACAAGAACTAATGTACAAGTCTTTTCCATCCTTTTGAGATGCAGAATATGAGGTCCTGAAAAACTAAGCAATTTTCCCACAAATGCTGAGGTTTCTCTTAAGTACCAATTAAGATAGTTTTCCATTGTACTAAAGCAGTGTCTCCTTCTGAAGAATATTTCTATTTTTTCCACATTTCAGTACCAATTGTGCCATTTTAAAAGTCATAAATTTTTACTAAAATTTTTTGTTGCAAACTATAATTTACATAAATGATGATGGAAACTAGTATAAGAGTGGAACACATTGGTTAAGATTATGTGTTTTTGAGGAAGATCCAACATGGTAACCTGAAGGGAGGCAGCATTTTCTGAGGCTCCGGGTCTGCTTGGGAAAATCCCAGTGCATCCTGAATTTTCAAAGAGAGACCCTACTATTTGAAGATATAGACGCTTCAAAATGGGCACTGGCTTGCTATCATAATTCGCTGTGAAATCTCTCTAAAAGAAACCCATCACAATGAGGCCATAAGAAGTTCCAATTACTCCACCAAGAGCAACTTTCTTGAAGTACAAGACATAGTTTAGGACTCAGAAAATGAAGAAAAGGGGAAATAACTCACTTCCTCAACCCCACAGCTCTCCACGAAAGGATCCCATAGCTGGAGCCCTAGATGAAAAACCAAAAGCATTGTGTCAGCATTTTGATTAGTAATGCAATCAAAGAGTTCAGAGATGAAATAAGGAAAGAGATCAGAGAGCAATTTCAAGAATTGAGAGACAACTTCTACAGGGAAATAAGGGATCAATTCCACTAGATGAAAGATCAGCTACACAAAGATAGAAATCCTGAAAAGAGATGTAGCAGAGCTATCAGGATTGAAAAACACGGTTAATCAAATCTTCCTCTCTGGAAGAAACCAACACCAGAGCTTACTCTACTGAAAATAGAACTTCAGCTCTCGAAGAACGAGTATCAGACAATGAGCATAGGCTAAACAATGTAGAATTCAAAGAAGATAAGCATGATAAACACCTTATATTACATAATCAGAACTTCCAAGTAATGTTTGATGAGATGAGGCATAATAATCTGAGAATCATTGGCCTGGAAGAAAACTCTGAACAGCAAACAAGAGGCTTAAAGAATCTTTTAAATGAAATCATAAGTGAGAACTTTCCTCATTTTACTATCTATCCAGATTATCACATACAAGGTGCTTATAGAACTCCAAATAGACCTAATCAATTGAGAAACTCACCAAAACATATCATATACAAAATGAATAACAAGAAATTAAGGAGAGAATTCTAAAAGCTGCTAGAGGAAAGCCCCAAATCACATTCAGAGGCAAACCAATTCGGATCACTATGGATTTTTCAGAACAAACAATGAAGGCCAGAAGAGCTTGGAACGATATCTTTCAAGTGTTAAAAAATAACAACTTTAACCCAAAGATAATATATCTGGCAAAACTCAGCTTCAAATGTGAAGGGGAAATTAAATACTTTAACGATAAACTCAAGCTAGCAAGACACATGAACACAAATCCTGCTCTACAGAACATTCTCAAAGATGTTCTCCATTCAGAAGATAATGCCAATGATATGCTAAATCCTTAAACAAGGGAGAGTCAATAATCATACTATACAAAAACTGACTTTCAAGATGACTCAAAACTCTGTTATCGATACAAAATCTGTGTATCAGCCTCCTATATCTATTCTATCTTTGAATGTGAATGGTCTCAATGCCCCAATTAAAAGACACAGACTGACCCACTGTATCAAAAAACAAAATCCAACAATATGTTGCCTGCAAGAGACACATTTGACACTCAAAAATAGACACAGACTGAAAGTGAAAGGATGGCAAAATGTCTATCAGGCCTGCGGCCCAAAAAAGCAAGCTGGCGTAGCGACTCTAATTTCTGACAAAATTAATTTCCAACTAAATCTAGTCAGAAAGGACAAAGAGGGTCACTTTATCATACTAAAAGGGACAGTTCACCAAGAAGATATAATGGTAATCAACATTTATGCCCACAATTACAACCCCCCCAAATATATGGAAAAAATACTTAGGGACATTAATCCCCTCATTGATCTCAACACAATAATCCTGGGGGACTTCAACACGCCATTATCAACTCTAGACAGATCATCAAAACAAAAAATCAATAAACATCTCCAATCTACACAACTCTATTAATCAGTTGGGCTTAACAGACATTTACAGAATATTCCTTCCTAAGACAGCTGAATTTACCTTCTTCTCATTGGCTCATGGATCCTTCTCTAAAATAGACCACATCCTAGTTCACCGGGATAATCTTAACAAGTATAAAAAAGTGCATATAATCCCATGTATTCTGTCAGATCATAATGCTATGATCTTAGCAATCAACAAAAAGAGAAACAACAGAAACTATTCAAATACTTGGAAATTGAATAATTACCTCTTAAATGAAGGATGCGTAAAAGAGGAAATGAGAACAGAGATAAAGAAGTTTTTGGAAATGAATGAGAATGAGAAAACAACATACCAAAATCTCTGGGACAGTATGAAGTCTTTCTTAAAAGGTAAATTTATAGCACTGCATGCACACATCAAAAATCTAGAAAGAGACCAGATTAATAGCCTTACACTTCAACTCGACTACAAAAGGAGGAATAGTCCAACCCTAAATCTAACAGAAGACAGGAAATTACCAAAATCAGAGCTGAAATTAACAAAACTGACAACAAAAAAAACTATACAAACTATTAACAAAACTAAGAGTTGGTTCTTTGAAAGGGTCAACAAAATCGACAGACCCCTTGCCAACCTCACCAAAAGGAAGAACAAAATGAAGCAAATCAACAAAATCAGAGACGAAAATGGGGATGTCACCACAGACTCATCCAAGACACAGAAGATTATCAGAACCTATTTTGAAAACTTATACTCTGCCAAATTTGATAACCTGGAGGACATGGACAGGTTTTTGAACACACATGACAACCCTCTTTAACACAGGAGGACATTGAAAACCTCAACCAACCTATCACAGAAAGTGAAATTAAAGCAGCAGTCAAAGCTCTCCCAAAAAAGAAAAACCCAGTGCCAGATGGATGCATGGCAGAATTCTACCAAGCCTTCACAGAAGAACTAACACCGATCCTCTACAAGCTCTTCCAGTAAATTGATAGAGAGGGATCACTCCAAACACTTTTTATGAAGCAAACAGTACACTGATTCCAAAGCCAACAAAGATACATGAAGGAAAGAAAACTACAGACCAATTACCCTGATGAACACTGATGCAAAAATCCTTAATACAGTTTTAGCTAATCGGATACAAAAGCACATTAAAAAGATCATCCATTATGATCAAGTGGGCTTCATACCAGGAAAACAAGGCTGATTCAACTTATGCAAATCAATAAATATAATTCACAATAGAAACAGAATTAAAATAAAAAATCATATAATCATCACAATTGATGCAGAGAAGGCATTTGATAAAATTCAATACCACTTTATGCTCAAAACTTTGGAAAAGATAGGGATCAAGGGAAGATACTTTAACTATGTCAGATCCATTTACGACAGACCCATAGCCAACATTATCCTCAATGGATAAAAACTGAAAGCATTTCCACTGAATTCAGGTACGAGACAAGGCTGTCTGCTCTCCCCACTCTTGTTCTATATAGTCCTTGAAACCCTAACCAGAGCTATCAGGCAAGACAAGGAAATCAAAGGTATCCTTATAGGAAAAGAGGAAGTTAAGTTATCTCTATTTGCTGATGACATGATTCTATACCTAGAAGACCCACTAACATCAGCCAGAAAACTCCTAGAGCTTATAGGTGTTTTCAGCAAAGTAGCTGGCTATAAGATCAACTCCAATAAATCATTAGTGTTTCTTTACTCCAGCAACAAATCCGCAGAAGAAGAAATCAGGAAATCTCTCCCATTCACCATGGTTTCCAAAAAAATGAAATCCTTGGGCATCGACCTTACAAAGGATGTTAAGGACCTCTACAAAGAAAACTATCAAACACTAAAAAAAGAAATTACAGAAGACCTGAGTAGATGGGAAAACATTCCATGCTCATGGCTAGGCAGAATCAGTATAATAAAGATGCCATTCTACCCAAAGCCCTATACAGATTCAGTGCAATCCCCATCAAGATACTTACGACATTCTTCACAGATATAGAAAAAGTAATTCTCAAGTTCACATGGAATAACAGGAGACCCAGACTATCCAAAACATTACTCTATAGAAAGGAAGAAATAGGGGTATCTCAATCCCTGACCTGAAATTATACTACAGAGCCGTAGTAGCAAAAACAGCATGGTATTGGTATCAAAATAGAATCGAAGATCAGTGGGACAGAATAGAAGATCCTGAGACAAACCCCCAAATATTTAACTATCTGATATTTGATAAAGGGGTCAAAAGCATAGTGTGGAAGATAGATAGCCTGTTCAACAAATGGTGTTGGACAAATTGGACAACTATATGTAGACAACTGAAGCTGGATCCTTATCTTTCGCCCTGCACAAAAATTAAATCAAAATGGATTTAATTTTTCAAAGACCTGGATATTAAGTCAACAACTTTAAATTTACTAGAAAAAGAAGTAGGGTCAACACTACAGTATATAGGAGTCGGCAGCGCCTTCCTTAACAAAACTCCCATGGCTTAAGCAGTAAAGTCAAGAATAAATGAATGGGATGCAATTAAACTAAAAAGTTTCTGCACAGCTAAAGATCTAATCAAGAGCATCAAGAGAGAATCTACAGAATGGGAGAAAACCTTTGCCTGCTACACCTTGGACAGAGGGCTAATATCCAGAATATACAGGGAACTAAAGAAACTGAACTCCAAACTCACAAATAATCCAATCAATAAATGGGCTAAAGAACTCAAAAGGAACTTCTCTCCAGTGGAAGTCTAGAAAGCCCATAAATATATGAGAAAATGCTCTACATCATTAGCTATAAGGGAAATGCAAATCAAAACTCCAACGAGATACCACCTCACTCCTGTTAGAGTGGCAAAAATGAAGAATACAAACAACGACAGATGCTGGAGGGGCTGTGGGAATAGAGGAACACTACTACACTGCTGGTGGGACTGCAAATTGGTTCAGCCACTATGGAAAGCAGTATGGAGAATCCTCAAAAAATTAAGGATGGAACTACCTTATGACCAGCTATCCCACTCCTGGGTATTTTCTCAAAAGTGTTAGAATTAGCATGTTATAGTGATATGGCTTCATCAATGTTTATAGCAGCTCAATTTACTATAACTAGACTATGGAATCAACCCAGATGCCCCTCACTCTATGAGTGGTTACAAAAACTTTGGTATTTATATACAATGGACTTCTACTCGGCCATTAGAGAAGACGATATTATGGCTTTTGCAGCCAAATGGACGGAGAGGGAAAGAATTATTCTCAGTGAAGTATCCCAATCTCAGAGACTCAAGGGCCAAATGGTGTCTCTCATCTGTGGAAGCTAGAATACATGGGGAAGCTATAGGTTAGACGGCTAACCTAACAATAACTTTAAATTGTATGATTCTCAACGTAATAGGGAGACAGCTCCCTAGGATACTTGGAGGCGTAGGGAGGGGGATGGGGGGGTGCACGAAGAACTCCTAGGAGACTGGAGAGTGGGAATATGGGGGAACCATCTCAGAAGCTGTTGTCATTCCTCCACAAGATACCCATTTAACGCATGAGTTCTTCTGGGGGAAACAGCAACAGGTGAAATCCAAGGTGGTCATCCATGTTTTGGCATTACCCCTGGATAACAATGTATATATTCATTGGTTATTGATGGTTTGATAATGTTTCCCCCTCAATTGTATCTCTATATACTTCTAATAAAAAAAAGATTATATGTTTTTTAAGAGCTTGAAACACACAGGATTAAATTGTAGTTTTAATACCATTGAGCTCTATAGTCTTAGGCTGGTTGTTATTTAGTAATTCAGCTGTTTATTTTGTTATTTTGGTAAAAAATATATAACATAAAATTTAGCTTTTTTTACCCATTTTTAAGTGTATAGTTCTGCGGCATCCCATACATTTAAATTGCTGTGCAGCTATCACCACCATCCATCTCCAGGACATTTTTAAGTTCCCCAGCTGAAACTCTTAATTTATTAATATTATGAATGTCATAATACTGATGTGAAGTCTAAATGAATGGTTTGCCAAATACCTCCTCTGCTTTATTCCATTTAGTTGTCAGAGAAATACTGTGACATACATAATATTATTAATAGAGTTTCATTTGGAGAAGATGAAGATGACATTATTAAACAGGTAGGTCCAATAGAAAACACATGAAGAGATGGCATATATAAACTCACGTATAGCAATGTAAACATTAAGAGAACACTACAAAGAGAAAACAAGATCTTTCAGATTTGAACTTAAAATCACAAAATAGATACACACATGTATCTGTCAATTATAACTTTTAAATAAAATGTTGAAGAAAAAAGAACTGGAAAAAAAATTCCCAATCCTGAATTATATGTTGAAAACCGTTAGTTGATAAAGCAATCAAAACATCAGCAATTATGTGGAATATTCAACAATAAAATAAAAACAAGACCTAATTTATATATCTGGATTACTAAGAGCTCAGAACACATATTCCTTACAAGACTACAATAACTTTCACTAAAATTATTCTTTTTTTGTAAAATAAAACAAGTCTCAAATTATTCACAAGTTTGAATGATTTAAAATGATATGAATAATTTCATAAGATCTTATATACAGAGTTTATACACAGCTGAAATACAACAAAGTGTTTTTGGCTACTATATTGAACTACCTTAAATCATTAAAAAATAGACAAAATACATAGAAAAATGGCCAAAATACTTAAAATAAAATACACAAATAAAGCTAGAAAAAGAATTTGAACATCATTGATAACTAGGATTTTGAAATTAAAACAGTATTCAAGTCGAGTTTGGTGGTGCATGTTTATAATCCCAGCAGCTCACAAGGCTGAAGCAGAAGGATCTCAAGTTTAAAGTCAGCTTCAGCAATTTAGCGAGAATCTGCCTCAAAAAATAAAAAAAGTGATGTGGCTCAGTGCAAGCATCCCTAGATTCAATCTTTAGTAACAAAAAACAAAATAGAAAAACACAAACAAACAACAATAAACAACAACAACAAAATGCCCAGTATTCAATATAACCATGCCACCAAAACTTGGCAACTAAAAACAAAAGAAAAAAATGCAATGTGTTGATTTCAAAATGGAGCAGTTAGAACCTGAATATACAGGTTGGTCATACACAAAATCACTTAGAGAAAATGTGTAAATCTGTACCATTTAGTTTACTTACCATAGTTAGACATTGCATTTGTGTAATGAGTTTAATTTGCCTGAACATGAGAAAAGGATGATTATTTTTCCTCTGGCCCCCAAATGTGAACTTGTTTGTGAGTGCTTTCACCTTACTTTGTCAAAGTTTTCACTTGCTGTTTTTTTTTTTTAAGAAATGTGATAAGTACATTTATTAAAAACTTGCTTTCGAACATGTTTTTGGGAAAATGAAAAAAAAGTGGAAAACTTATTTTTCCCTCAAAAAGTGTGTAATGTAAACAAGATGATAGCATTTGAAAGAAATCCTGGGAGAATATTACTAAGAATCTGTGCTATGGTTCCTGGCCCTTACAACATCCTATTCACTTCGTAAAGTTCTCCCACTGTGGCCTGTCCACTAAGTGAATGTAGAGCACCCCATTAGTCTTGCTGCATCTCCCTCAGAAAATCAGATATTCTGTTGATGGTAGCATACTAAGAGTGAAGCAAGTCAATGACCTTTTTAGTGTTGAAAAAGAAAATTTTGCTGTTAAAATTCACTGTACCCAATGTGGTTCACAGGGGGCTGAAATTCAAGGGTAGTGAGAAGCTACTCTTTCTGATGATGAGCATATCCCTAATGGCCTTCAATAGCCTCAATCTATTCCCTTAGCTGGTTGAATAAAAATAAACATTCATGTTACACTAAACAAGTGTGTGCTTGTCATCAGTGATGTTTCTTTTTAGTATTTGTTTTGATATCTTAAATTTAAACCTAGAAACCCATTTACAGGCAGAAAGGTAGAGTAGAAAGTGTAGCCAAAGCATAAAAACTTAATGTTTTCCACATGATGACCCATATGGCTCCTGTTCTATAAACTGTATACCTGGGAAAATGCATGATGATGATGGGTCTATGTCAGCTGAAGCAATTTTTGAAAGCAAATTAAAAAAAAAATAGGAGAAAGAATTCCAGAAGCACAAGTCATACAAACCACAAAGTTCATTAGGAAAGACCTACAAAATGTGAGGAAGATACTTCCAGGAGTCAAGAAAATCAGAAGCACCATGACTCCCACTTAATATTTAAAGACACCAGTTTTCTAGCAGACCAAGAAGTAAACCTAGAGGTGATAGATATAATTAAAAACTAAAAGCCATAGTCATGCATAAGAAATAGTACCAAGTTTCTCCTGAGATTAGTGTTCAAAGAATGGAAATATTGATGGATAAGGGCTAATAAAGTCATTTGGAAAATCATAATAGCAGCCATTAAGTTAATAAATACATTGGAAGGATGGAGTGAATTTATGAACTACAATATGAAGGCATAAATGTACAAAGAATAGCTCACTTTAAGGAGGTCATAATGAGAATTGCACCTCAAGAAAATAAAACTAAATTATGTAAACTTGTAGCTGCAACAGAAAAAAATTGAGGAATTCAAAGATGCCTTCTGAATTAGTAAGAACATGGTACAAAATAGATATTCTCTTGAAATGAGGTATAAACAGAAAATATTACATATATACGTGTGTATTTATACACACGTATATATGTGGTGTATATGTGTGTTCAGTCATTACCTCTTTGGAGTTGTAGAGAAACAAATATATATTTTTTTAAAGAGAGAGGGACAGTGAGAGAGAGAGGGAGAGAAAGAATCAATTTTATTTAGTTTTTCATGTGGATTTCACTGCTCTGACACTTTGTTGTGTATGTGGTGCTGGGGTATGAACAATATCTTGAAATTCATAATAGAATTTTTAAAGACAAAATATGTACATTGAAAATAGTGTGAAAAAATTTGGATATAATAAAATGACAATTCAGTGAACAAAAAGAGGAATGAAAAGAATATATCATCAACTGAAAATATTTTATGCCAAATAATCAAAAAAGTTATAAAGCCCCGGTAGAAAAACCAAAGATTTTTAATTGCAATCAAATCCAAGATCAAAATGAAACAAAACAAAGTTACCATCACCAAAGCAAGCACACAAAAATCATCCAAATCTCCACATTAGGAAATCTATGATCAATAAGATAGGATTCCCAATTTTACTTACAGCAGACATTTAATTACCTCTACAAAACCATAACTGTTATGCATAAGCCCCCAAATTATCAAGAACATCAAACATGAATCTGTTAGATATTGACTCATAAGTAACAATAATTCCAGATCAAAATTCTTTGGGAGAGGCTGGAGCAGTGGTTCAGCAGTTATGGTGCTTGCTTGGCTTGCATGAATACACAGGTATGTACCATGTACACAATGAAATGTCAGAGCAACGAAAGCCACATGAAAAACTAAATAAAATTGATTCTCTTTCTCTCTTCCTCACTGTCCTCTAGAAAAAAAAAAAGTATGACCTCCTGAAGAATCATAACTGGGAAATGGAATAAAGGATACAAGTTTAAAGATAACCATTAAGGAAGTTTAAAGCTGTAAAAACATCAGTTTATAAATTTATAATAGGGCTGGAAACTATTTGCAGAAAAAAAAGTAGTGAGAAAATTGGAAATAAATAAAAATTTGGCAGAGCACATAAAATAGATATTTGTTAATGCAATCTTGATATATCTAACATCAGATCAAATCAAGCTCATCAATGTAACATCAGAGGAAGATTAGAAAATATAAGATGAACCAATATCTTTTAGAATAAAACCTGATTAAGCCAACTATTTCCCATATAATGTTCTATTTGTTCCTTAATGATAGCCTTGGGGGAATAGAGGTTGATTGTTGGCATTAGGAATTTATAAAGCAAATGCCACTGAAAGAGGATGGCTACTTCAAAACAAAGGATAATTAATACACAAGGTTTCACATAGCCCTTGAAAGTGCATGTCTATCATAAATTTGAGCAGTATAGATTTTGCAGGACTGGAAGCACAGGAAAATCATGCTTACTTTACCTGCACAAAGGAAGGGCCTTATGTACAATTAATAGATTAAGACAACAGTATATGAATAGTCTGGTAATAGGAAACAACCCACATAGGAAGGGGGAATAACAACAGAATATTTCATTAATATTTTCAGAATCAAGAGGGAAAATAAGGAATAGATAATTGAGAAAAAAGAGTTAATAATTGCTTGGCTACAAAATAGAGGGTAATCTATACTACAAATGTAGGTAAAATTGACACCAAATATAATTAAATTCTCTAGATCAAGCCTTGGGAAGTTAATTTACAAGTGCATAGATTGCAGGAGAACTCAGGAGATTTACTTAACTCCAGAGGTACCTGCTTTCATTTCAAGGGAAAATGAGGGCAGGACCTACAAGATGTCCTTGGTTTCTGAAAACTCAATACTCTAAGGTTTTTCTTGTGCTTGGAGAGATTTGTTTTCATTCCCAAAGATTAGAGAGAAAACCCTGGATTTTTTTTAGCATGTCTCAAAGGAGTTAAGGTATAGTTTTTCCTTTTGGGAGGTGAGTGGGAAGCAGCTATCTCCTTTTCCAGCAGAGCAAATTCATTATCCTCTGTTCATTGACTGTGTTATAGACTTGTAAGCTTTTTGGTTTGATATTCATTGTGTACCTCTAAGGGTCAGAATATAAATATAAGAGAATGCATTTTCATTGTTTGTTTTTTTAATTGAATAAAGATAATCTGTCTTTGGTAGAGTATAACCTATGTGTATTTTCGGGATTAAATTAATAAAAATGCAACAAGGACCCTTACCAAAATTGAAAAGAAGTTAATAGTGTTTGTCATAGGCATTCTCTCAGGTATTAGATACCTAGAATATCATAATAATTTCAAACCCACTTCAAAGCAAATCACAATATGGAGATTCAGCAATTGATGAATTTGGAGGGTTGAAGTCACTTGAAATTGGAGATTTTAATACCTGATTCAGATCCAGGTATTTACTTTGAAGCTAAAGTAATTTAGAATTTGATTAATAGAAATACTATCATGTAGAATTTCTACTGACCCTCTAATGACAATGCAAAGAATAGATGGGTGAAATAAATTATTGCAAATTGTTATAAATGAAATCAAACATGCGGTCGGGTGTGGGTGAGCAAGGCAGACATTTTACTTCAGCTGAAGGGCGAAAGAAAAAGTGAGGAAAGGAAGTGAGGGGTTTTTAACTCCAACCTGATGCAATGCTGCCCTTTGCCCTAATTGGAGGAGCTCAGGTGCACAGTCTGCACTATTGGCTATGATTAGGTGGAGGCAGGTGCAAGAGGGAGTAGGCGGCGACTGGGAGAGAATGGGTGTGGGGGTCGCCACATACGTGGCGAGGGTCACAGTGATTCCAAGTTCACTGGAAGAAGATGGCTGGGTACCAAAAGGGGTCCTTGGAAAGAGGTGGATGTACACAGGTGAGGGAGTTATTATCTTCAAAGGGGGAGGAGGATCTGAAAGGGAGGTAGTAAAAGGAGGTAGTAGATTGTACATCACAATCTTTCAAGTTTGACAGAAAAGACACACATCTTACACAAATGAATAAAAATAAAAAGATATTTCAAAAGAAAATAATAGAAAATTGACTTAATTACTACCAGATTTTAATTGTGTAATTAAGCTGAAATAGAAAAAACAGATATTTAGCTGGGAATATATTTCAGTATAGAGTGTATGATCAGCATATGTGAGACTCAGGTTTAATCCCTGGTGAGGACCCATGTGCAAACACAAATGTACACACTCACACAAAGGAAAGAAAACACAAATTAACCTGCCCTGATACAGGTTAACTATATTACCCATTCTGCCCTGGAATAGCTCCACCTTAAAACTCAAAAGAATTAGACATACTTAAAATGCATATTGATTAAAGGACAAAATGATATGTGATATTTGAGGAGATGCTAGCCAAAGAAACTCCATGAATGAACTAGATAGCAGGGAAAAATGTAATTGTTATGAGAAAACATTCTACGTTGTTTCCTAGACAAATCACAGCATGGAAAGAATAGTTGTAATGCTGAAACCATTCTGCTCTTCTTAAAGAACACTCTATAGAAATATTTTATTAGCACATCTAATTAGGAACCTCATCACTTATATTTTACTCATCACTATCTTAATAGTCCTTTACTCCTTCATCTATTTTAAAATCAATAATTTTTATGGTACTTATTACAACTCTTCAAATAATGACTAAAATAGAAATAATACTTCAAGAGGAACAGACAATAGATTTTTGAAAAATCTGTGGTCACGTTAGGAGCAAAATATTACCTTGTGGAAACCTGAGAATAGTACTGTAGAATATGTTAAATGTTGCATTCAGAAATTAACATTAGCATAGGAAGGCACCTTGGTAGCCCAGAATGTTCACTAAGGAATATTCAGAAAAAGCTTGGATATTCACCTGTATTTGACTTCTCAGAACAAAAGTTATTTATTTAACACATAAATTGTAAAACTTAAATTAGATTTAGAAAATTCAGCATCAACAAGTGACAGAATACCAATTGGACAAAGCTAATCTCAATAATATACTCTCAGAAATATGGATAATATGACCCAAATTTGTACTTAGGCTAAAACTATCAAAAGTATATAATTCAGCCTATCACTAAGCATTCTTTTGAAATCAGGAATACTTTGAATACAAGGATACATGTTTTCAGAGTGCTTAACATATAAGACTTAAAGGCAAACTTTTTATAAGGCACTGGTGTGACTACTGTACAGGGTATAACTCTGGGTCCATGGAAGTACAGAAGATAGGACTATTATTAAAATTTTGCAGACGATACATGTGAAAGGGAATTTGTCACTCTTAAGTTATTAAGAAATGTACAGTAATCCTTTAAATGGAGGACAAGAGATAGAACAGAGATGAGGACATGTAGGAAGGAAGAGAATAGGGACGAGACAGCATATGAAATTTGTGAAATTTGTGACATGTGTATGAAGTTTAAAAGAATTCTTTATCCTCCCTTTCCCCCAAATAAACTTGCACTAAGAATGTTTTCATTCTATCTTGCCAAAATTTAAACATGTTCATAAGAAATATTATAAATGTGTTTATTTAAAGCTTGTTTTGAACATGTTATTTTTGAAAAGTTAAATAAAATGAAAAAAAAAAACATGTTTTCACCTTTAAAATGAATAATGTAAACAAGATGTTTATGTTTTTAGAGAAAGCTTGGAATGGCACTGTATGCTGTTAAAAG
Organism: Aplodontia rufa; assembly: GCA_004027875.1. Taxonomy (NCBI): domain Eukaryota; kingdom Metazoa; phylum Chordata; class Mammalia; order Rodentia; family Aplodontiidae; genus Aplodontia; species Aplodontia rufa. The sequence goes on along the minus strand of PVKS010015152.1, from coordinate 17,187 downwards.
TCTATGCTTAGCCTCTTGGCTGCTGAAAATAAAAGTCTTAGCATTAAGAGTGAGACAACAACATTGTCATCGATTGTCTCCTATGGAACATCCCTGCATTTCTCACGGTGATTCCTGAATAACATTTTCTTCAGAGTGGGCTGGTGATTTTTCTTTGTGTTCTCTATTATTTAGTATCTCAACCCTAAGGGAATTTTAACTGTGAGTCCATTCTAGGACCCCTGCAGTTTTTGTCCTAACTATACCCCCATATAAATGTGTACATATATTCAGCAAAATATATGCTTGGCAACTATACTCTTAATGGTTGAACACTAAGGACACTAAATATTCATCATTAGGAGAATGGATTAATACATCCATTGTGGTTTATTTCCCACTGTGGAATTCTACGGAACAATACAAATCTATAAACAAAACATTTTTGTGGCTGAACCTCACAAACTTAGTATTGAGTGGAAGAAGCTAGTTACAATGTATACAATGCATGATTTCCTCCATATAAACTTCAAAAACAAGCAGAATTAATTTATGGTTGTACAAGTTAAAATAATGGAAACTTTTGTAATGGCTAGTAAGTAGAAATAGCCATGATGAATTACTATTTGTGTTTTGTTTTGCCATCTTTGTGTGAAATGAATGGTTTCTACTTTGTACAAAATAATGAATTTCATTATATAATATGTGTATATGTACACATGTGCAAATACACATAGGCTCTATAATGAATTTGCTCAAATACTATATACACCATTGAAACAATCATACTTTTTGCTATTTTAATTCAAATATATGGAAGAGAGCCATAGTTTCAGTGAAACATATCATTTACCAATTTGTATTATTATTACTATTACTATGATTATTACACACGCGCACACACACACACACACACACACATATATATATATATTTTTATTTTTATTTATTTATTTTTGGTACCAGTGATTGAACCCAAGGGCACTTAACCACTGAGCCATAATCCCTAGCCTGTTTTTATTTTCCGACAGGGTCTTGTTAAGTTCTTAGGGCCTCACCAAGTTGTTGAGTCTGACTTTGAACTTGTGATCCTCCTACCTCAGACTCCAAACCCCTGGAATCACAGGTATGCACCACTGCACCTATCTTCATTTTGTATCATTAATTAAATTTGTTAAATAACCAATCAATATAAACTCAGGTGACTTTTATGTAGGAAAATTTAACTCATTTTAAATTTCATTTACACTAATGTTTATTTATTATTCCCATAATTCATTTGTTTATCACTGAATTGCAAATTCTACTGAGAAATAGTTGCATCTTTTAGATTAAAGTGTCTATTACAAATAATTGCTAGTACAGTGTAAGCATTAAAATATTTGTTAACTTTTAATCTAATATAGTACTTAATTGCTGTGAAAAGATTAATAAAAGATATGCATGTGTACATGCATTATGTACCAGTTAAATTAGCATTGAAGAACACAATAAAAATATAAGTAAAATTTTAAAAGCAGGTTTCATACTGGAAATAATATTAGAGATAGATTTTGAGTAGAATGCATCAATACTTCAGTTTCTTTATTCAATAATCACATGAATATTAAATTTATGATCTTTCATCACTTTTGTTTTCTTACGAAGGCCTTAATTTACTTTACAGTTTTCTTTTTTTCTTTTTTTTTTTTTTTAAAGAGAGAGGGACAGTGAGAGAGACAGAGAAAGAGAGAAACAACTTTATTTAGTTTTTCACATGGCCTTAGTTGCTCCAACACTTAGTTGTGTACATGGTGCTGGGGTTTGAACCCGGGTCCTCGTGCTTGCCAGGCAAGCGCTGAAACCGCTGAGCCACCGCTCCAGCCCCTACAGTTTTCTTTATGATAATGAAAGTACCTTTATTCTTCAAGAGAAACTAGACCAGAAATTAGATACTTAAAAACAAAGTAACAATTTTTTATATTAGACTTTGTTAAAGTTCATATTTCACTTTCACAAGATAAAAGTATAAAATTTTCATCAGTAAGAGTTTGTGTAGAATGGATCTTACAGATCAGAATATTGCTTTTGGATTTTCTTTCTTTTCTATTGACATGACCATGATTTTTTTTTAAAGTCCTTTTCCTATTCATAAGCTGCTGACAATCTGTCTCTTTCATCTATTCTAGACCTTGAATATGATCTAAATCATGTCCATCATTGAACTCTTTCAGACACTAATTCAGAATTATATTTAAATATTATTTATTTATTTATAAGTTATTGTTGTGCACAGAGCATTTAATTGATAGTTTTAAAGTGCACTTTCCAATTTTAGTATGTTTTCTACAACAAACTTGTTTTCATAGTTGAGTTGACTAAAGAGACCAAAGGAACTTGCCAGGTATGTGCAAGGATGCGGGTTTGAACCCCAGCATCACATATACAATGAAGTGTGGGAGCAACGAAAGCCACATGAAAAACTAAGTAAAGTTGATTCTCTCTCTCTCTCTCTCTCTCTCTCTCTCACTGTCCCCCCTCTAAAAAAAGGACCAAAGAAGATAATATTGAATAAAAATCACCCTTTATTTCCCACTGAAGACTCATTCTTGTATTCTGTTCTGAATTTCACAGTTATTCTCTGACAAATCTGTATTTACTATTATACACAACTAGAATGGGCTCTCTTGGTGCCCAGTAAAGGGAATAAAAAGCATGTATTTACTCCTATCCTCTACAGATTGTAGGTCTTTCTAAATTTTGTAGCACATAAAAGCTTCATATGTGTGGCTTTTAATATCATTACCAGATCCAGAGATGATAAAAACAAGTGCTGAATAGCAGATAAAATAAATTAAGTCCTATCAACAAACGAAGAAATGTACTTTAAAATACAAGGCAGCAACAACTTACGGAATTTCTCTGACAACAGCAAATGAAAAACACAAGAATGAACCATAGTATATGTAATATATGATATATAGGAACAGTAGCTACAAATTGAAATAATCTATTATTACTTCCATTATTCCTAATTGATACTTCAAATACTACTTACTTTCTAGGTAGTAAAGGAAGAAGCCTTTAAGTCCTATATTGGATTGACTTTTTGAGCCATGTAAGAACTATTTCATTACATCAGCCCAGAGGGGCTAAAGTACTGGAATATTTTACCATCCAGAACTATGCCAGTGCAGATTTCTAACACTCCTTGGGTCCTACGTCTCCATTGCACTGGATTTATCTCCTAACACTGCTAATATTCTCAACTTCACCTGCAACCAAAGATAAGTTCTGGTTTAACCTCAATCACCTATTCTGCAATTCCATGAACCAGACTGATCCAATTGGGTCAACTAAGGTTGTAGCTTCTTAAGCAGTTAATCAGTGCAACAGAATAATACAACCAAAGTGCAGAAATAATACTATTTTATGGGGGATACTTGGCCACAAAGACAAGATATAGGAAACTGCTATGGTATAAAGTGTTCACTTTTTCTCTCTTGAAGGACCTCTAGTAAGAAACAGTGGTTCCAAGTAAGTTTGACAGAGACCTGCCATGTGTTTGAGCAACCACGGGAAATCTATGATAAAATATGTAAGATACTTATCTGAATGATTCCCCCCATTTCTTCCCCTTCCCTATTTCTTTTACACAGGATTCCCCTAAATTCAAGTCTCATGCACTAATATTGTGGTCATGTAAGCTTTAGCTCCAGGCTCTATTCCTAGCTTTGTGAAAAGGAAGCAAAAGAGAATAGGAAAAAAAAATTCTGGTTGAAAAATGAATGAAAAGAATTCATTAGTTAACTGAAAAAGAAAATGCACATGAGGCTATCTGCCCCTGACCAAGGTAAAGTAACATGGACTTGATTTACAATCCTGATGGAAACAACTAAAAATCTGGAAAGATACGTGAAGCAAAGTTTCTCAGACTTTGACTCCCTTTGATATAGAATGGCAATTTTTATTTTGGAATAAAATCTTTGGTGTTCCACAGATCTATTAAAATCTGTGCATGTCTCTCTTATGGTAGGTAAGTTTACTTTTTTCCCCAGGGGTACAGTGTATATCATCTATATTAAGCACAATATCTGTGTGAACATCTTCACCAATGAACGCAATGTACTTTATATAAGACACTCCATGTTGTGCCATCCAGTATTTTTCTTGACTCTATAGTTTTCAGATGTTAAATATACCTTATACACATAAGTAAATTTTAACCAGAATTTCCTGAGCGTAATATCTTAGCTAAGGGTGCTAATATTATGCATCTAATTTTGGAGCAAGAAATGGTCACTGGGAAAAATTAGGGACAATAGAGAGGTTATTACATCATGTCATGAAACGAAACATTAGCATGCATGCTAACTATGCACTTGGGCAATTTGGGGGCTGATTAGATATTCTCAAAATTAAATCATCTGACATTTATTTATATTGATAACTACAATTACTCTAAACGAAGAGCTAAAGTAATTGCATCTTTCACAGTATCAAACTATACATCTGACAAGATTCACAAAATAGACCATAGTTTGCTTAATAAAATTATAGAAATTGCTGTAACTCCGTGGCAATACTATTTTAGAAAATACATTAATATGTCTTATTTTATTTGATAAGAAATAATTTCACGAGGCAATAAAATAATTTTTGCACTTTTTTTCTATAGGTCAAGATCTACATTATGAAGTGTTTTTAAGTACATTGATTGATATTAAGAAAGTGGTACATAACTTTATATAATTTAAAATATTGGGATTGCACTTCTATGAGTTTAGATACTTCTCAAGTTTTCTCATGCATTCTTGGCACTAGAAAAATAATCAGCATCATCCAGATACAGCTCTATAAAATATAAAATGTAACAACATTTTTTATCTAAAAATGTTGAGCAGATAATTGAAAATTAAAATCAGGCATTAAAAAATGACATGCTTAATTCAAAGCTATTTGCTAAACTTCTGCTGTTGAAACCATTGCATTTTATAGTCTTATAAATCTGAAATAAACATAGTTTCTTCTAGTTAAAACTATTGTCTTACAGGTAATGTTTTGGAGTTTTATAACAGCAGTTAAAGTCAAGATGCTTGATGATCTCCAAATATCAACTGGTTTTGAAAAATATAAATGAAGTGTTTGATTTATGTAATTGCTAATTTCTACTTCTTATTCCAAAAGTGGCTTTTAAACAATCATGCAGAAGTAAAGTATAATTGATATCTTTTCTAATGAGTTATTTTTGAAACAATTTAAAATATGGTTATAGTTATAGGCAAACATGTAAGCAATTATGAGATTTATGAATCTACTGACAATCCTTTAGCATCAACTCATTTATATGTTGATGAAGCTTACTAAATGTTTTGGAACAATCAAACTGACAGTTAAATTACTTAAAGGAAACAACTTAATACTACACAGATATTCTAGTGTCTTTAATTCTTAATCACCTTCGGTGACAACTAAATATTTTTAGTCACTAAAAATATTGCCAATATGTGACATTATTTTAGGTATTATATGGAAGTTTTTGTTCTATGAATTAATTTCTGAAATACTGCCATCTTGTGGTGTTCCTCACAGACCATCTAAGCATCGTTTACAATAGGAACTTAGGGTAATAACAAAGCTGGATCTCCATTAGAAAAATAAATAGATCTAAATGAATGCCCTGGAAACCCAGAGAAGAGACTAACCTTTAGCTTAGCAATTATGAAACATCCCTTTGCTATTAACTTAAGTGAGGAATTCTAACACAATATCAGCAGAAGACGAGATAATTTATCTTATTTGCCTATACATTTCGTAATAGGAGATAACACAAGGAGAAAGTCTATCAATACTAATATTCTGTGAGAACAAAAATCTTCGGTTTTATCTCAGGCCAATTTATTTCAGTACACACTACTTATTGAGTATTTTAAGGATAAGATTTACACATCATTTGGCTAAGAAATGTGGGCAGCAGCTGCTCTTTACTTTCTTTTGGCACTTGATAGGGTCAGGTCTCATTTGCATTATAATTTGAACTCTCAAGTTCAAGGGATGTGCTCTTATTTCGATACAGTTGAATTGTTTGATGCTTCATGATCATCTAAATTACCCGACTCTATCTAGCCACAGAACACAGACATACAATGGGTACACATACATGTGTTTTTAGCTTAAAGTCTATTTTACCGTTGAAAGGTGATTTTTTTTGTGTGTGTGTTTAATTTGTCTACTTATTCATTAAGGTCTCTAAATTAAGCTCAACTCTCTCCAAAACAAAGCAAGGTTAAATATTTACCATTGCTAAAGATGGAAAAGGACATATGACATGATCTGAAGATTACATAGATGATGTTACTGACAAAAACCACAGTCTCCATTTGGAATTCTAACCTCTGACATATTAAGTCAAATGATCAATTACGTTACTTTATGGTTTATGTTGTAAGGGTTCATTTGTTATGTAAACACTACATAAAGATAATGAAGACATTATGCAAATTTATCTCAGTGAAGGAGTAGTTCCCTGGTCTTTGCACTAAGAGGTTGTCTGGATCTGTAATAATGCCCAGAGCGCATTTGGTAGATTGTGAACATGAGAATGTCTGTAAACACTCCTGAGGTCAGTTGAGGCTTCCTTTGGTAACTGATGCAGAAGGAAGCGTTTTCAAAGTAATGTGAGAGGAAATGCCCTTAAGCTTTGAGTATTGAAGCAGTTTTCATAAAATAAAAGGAAAACTCCTTATGAGGCAACTTTGCCCTTGCTCTCAAGGCACGCTTTTATTTCCTGCAGTGGAAATTAATGTGGAGTACTATCAACGAACTCAAGCTTGTAATAAGCTCTGCTTATATCTTTTTCAAATGTTTGTGTTTCTCTACAGCCCAGTCCAAAAGAATTCAAGTATTTTAACTTTTCACTATGAAACTGTACGGAAACCTCAGTATTTTCCTTTAATATTAAACCCATCACCCAATGACATAATTAAGAATGTTAGTGCCCTTCCTCATTATGTCTTCAAATGATTAATTTCAAAGTAATCAATTTTAACAGGAGGAAGAATAATAGTTCTGAATAAGAACCAATGCTAATATGGAATGACCAAAATAATTTCATATGAGTTGCAAACCCTCTGTAAATATTATTGTTAATAGCTTAGCTCAAAATAACATTTGAATGTAACCCCTAATGTGAAAAAAATGTTTACAGATAGAAATTGAAAGATGACTGGAAATGACAAAATGAATAAGAATATTGGTGAAAATGCCACCTAAATTATATGTTAAATATAACAATATAATATAATAATATTTAATAGATAATTCATGCATATGAAGAAAGATTATTAAATTGTACTGCTATAATCTAAAAAGGGAAAATTGTCTATGTTAATTGCATTAATATGAAAGTTTTACACATTGAGTGAAATATACAATTATTAGTAAACATTATAGATTTAAAATATTTCAAAATACATGTAAATGTTTACCTACTGTGTAGAGATTTATCCATATGTTGCCATAACTTTTTTTTTTAAAGAGAGAGGGACAGTAAAAGAGAGAGAGAGAGAAACAATTTTTATTTAGGTTTTCATGTGACTTTCCTTGCTCTGAGACTTTGGTGTGTAATTGGTGCTGGGGTTTGAACTTGCATACTCATCCATTTTGGGCAAGCACTGTAACTGCTGAGCCACTGATCCAGCCCCCATTGTCATAACTTTTAAAAATATATATGAATATTTATTTCACTTACATAAAAATGTTTATTTATATATTATATATAATATATGTTATATAGCTAAGTGCTCTCTCTGCGTATATATGTGTAAATGTGTGTGTGTGTGTATGTATACACAAGCAAGTTTTATGGAAATGAAGTGGTTCTGAGCATAAAGCCAAAACGATGCTTAAAAACCATATGTATTTCACTGAATCTTAAGTGAAAACTCCAGATTGTGTTCATTAGTTTTTCAGATGGGATGGAAAAGATTTAATCCTTATCACTGTTCACTGTTTTTTTCTTTTCTTGTTCTTTTTTGTTGTTTGTTTGTTTTCTAATCAACCCCATAGTGAAAAGAAGGAAAATTCTAGGAATTACTCTTCTTTGGAATAAATACAAATCTGACTTTTGAAATTATGCACTCAAGTCTACTTAAAAACATACATGAAGTGATTATCTGCCAAAAAAACAACTGAAGAATAATAGTCCATTGTTTCTTAGTAATTATAACTAATCAAACTAAACTGATTTATAATTATGTAATTATGAAGAACAAATCCACAGTACATATATGCATTTGTTCATCCATGTCATGTAACACTGGTGAGAACACGTGAAGCCTGAGAGAGTTAAAATTTGAGGCTCGAAATGCCATTCATTGAAATACTCTTAATATGAGAGATTTAAAGAGATTTGTTAAATAACTTTTCATTAAGTATGTTTCTAAGTTAATATTTACCCTTGTCAATGTGAATTTTTGAAATAAGACATTAGGTCAGACAGTGAGACTCACCAACTATTTCAATATTCTCCAGTGTTGTAGCTCAGCTTCAAATTTTCAGCGTTCTAGTTTACAGCCTTTATTGTAGGCAAGGGTAGGGGTTCTGTGCACAGCAACTTCAAACTATCAGAGGGCCCATGTTAAGTGGTCAATAAATAATGAATTAACTTACCTTCATAGAATCTAGAAAATATAAGGAAAGGGTAGGAAGGGTAGGAATAGTGACATCAGACTTAGTTTTTTCATACATGCATTTTCATTGTTATCATTGTTTAGTTTGTTTTAAAAATAAATTAATATGTTAGGAAAAATTTCAGATTTTAACATCCCATCTTACTTTACATAAATCCAAATTTACATAATAACAGGGAGAAGGAAAAGGGATAAGATAAGGATTAATTTTAAAAATAGGATATTATAACATTTTTTCTAAGATCTTTGAAATCTAAATAATACCTTTAATGCAATAATATCCCAAATATTTCAAACATTGCTGAATGAATAAAATTTTATTTTTTAATATTCAGCTTTGTTAAACTGCCCATTTTCTTTCATTTAGCTCAAGAAACATGTTTAAAATAACTTATTCTCACTCATGTAATGATTGGTTTCATTAATTTAGGTATTCATGATTACTAAGAGAGTAATAATATTAGTGAAATATTTCTTTCTTGAATGCTTCCTTCTATAATACTGTCATGTAAAACAGTAGGGACATATTTCAGAAACCAGGGAACAGAACTTATGAAGTTGGAACTTTTGATCAATAATTTGTGTTTGTTCTTGGCTTCATTTAGATTTTACTTTTTATCCTTTCTCAGCATCTTTTTTTAAAATTTTATTTTATTCATTAAATATGGTCTCACAATTAAGAGGGATTCATCATTGGACAATCAAGAACAAATGTATAATGACAGAACAAGCCAAGGCTAGTGCCATTTCATGGTTTCCCCCCCTTGGGTTCCCCATGGTTCCATGTTTCCTCCTAATTAAACACCAAGTTAATTGGACTTCTTATGGAAGTTGGAGGTTCCCTCTGATTAGATTCCCCCAAACTACCTCCCTCTGGCCTCCTTGATATCCTTCCCATTCCCTTCCCCCTTCCTTGTCCCCCTCCCTATGTCATCCAGCATCCTAAGCAAGGTTCCCCATGATCATGTAAAAATTCATACATGTTGAGGTAATTGTTAGGTTAGCCATCTAACGTACTCTTTCTGCTTGTCTTATTCATCATCTGAATCTTTCCTTATAAGAGTGCTTTTAAAGATCTTTGCATTTCCCTTTAAATACAAATCATTTTTAGACTGTCTTCTTATATTTAGCATATTTTTGTCTTTTCATCTAATTCAATTGGAAAATATGTTATATTGTTTCAAATCAAAAGTATTCATCAAATGTTGATTGCTGCACAGTAATATACTATATATTTAACATCATTACTGATGAATTCCAGATTTTATAATGATTTTCCATAAGGAAGCAAAACATTTGCATGTTCTGCTTAGTTATAAGTAAAATGTTTATCAATTCTATTGATAAGAATTAATATGATTAAATATTTCATGTAAATAATAATATTGAGTGAAATATAAGTTAAAACACTCATGAATCTAGAAATATTGTCAGTGAAAACTGATTGTTATATGGTAAATGGAGTGGCTAATGTGCTTGGGCATTTTGTAAAATTAAGCATTTTTTTCCTAATACTCTGGATTGCATTTTGTAACTTAATAGCTAAGTGGAACTTTCAAAGGTTTAATAAGCTGAACATAATCATTACTGATGTCACTGTTATTCTAGCTAATCTAAATTTCCTTTCCTTCCCTTCAATTATTTTTCCATCAGCCTGCAAAATGACTGTTTTAGTTAGATTTTTTTGCTACCATAACCAAAATTCCTGAAAGAACAATTAGAGCGGAGGAAAAGTTTATATGTTGCTTATGGTTTCAGAGGTCTCAGTCCATTGTTCTGGACCCAAAGTGAAGCAGAACATCATGGTGGAAGAATGTAGTGGAGGAAAGCAGCTCAGGACACAGCACTAGAAAGTAGAAAGAGCTCTCCTCACCATGGACAAAGAATATAAATCCCCAAAGCACACCTCCAATGTCCTACATCCTCCAGCCATGTCCTACCTGTGTAAGGTTACCACCCAGTTAATCCCTATTGGGTGATCAAAGTACTGATTAGTTCAGGACTATCATAATTTGGTCTTTTTACCTCTAAACTTTCTTTCATTGTCTCACACATGAGCTTTTGAGGGATACTTAATATCTAAATCATGACAATGACCCAGAATATATTAACAATACAGTAATTCAAAAAGCTAATTTATGTTATGCATGTTCTACTTTAACCTTTCCAGCAGGAATGGCTTGTATGTGTGTATGCTTGTGTGTGTGCACGTGCTTACTTGAGTTTATAATTGTAAGGTATCTGGATAATTTTAAATTGGCTGTCAACATGATTCTTATTTGTTTTTTTCAGAGCTGAGGACTGAACTCAGGGCCTTGCGCTTGCTAGGCAAGCACTCTGCCACAGCTAAATCCCCAACCCCAACACGATTCTTATAATGAGACTTTATTTAATCAAAATATAGTAAGCCTTGAGAAATTATAATGAAAAAATCCTTAAATCAACTTCAATGACTAAAATGGTCTAAGGCAGACCATTCTTAAAATGATCAAAGACAAAAAAAATCAAAGATAAATTAAAATCAAGATTATAAAGTAGATACAGTTAAAATAAAAAACCCAAAAAGTGATCAGAAATAAAAAGGGAACTAGATGAGATGATATAGTTTGAAACTACCCATTACTCTTAAGTGGTAAGTGGCATAATTAGTATTGGAGAAAATGGAATCAGTAATGTTGAAGTAAAAACTGGGAAAATACCCTGGAATGAAAAGTCAAAGTAAAATAAGAAAAAAACGTAATAATAGCACTCTGGTAATTGGTAATAACCTGCTTGATAAAAAATTTGAAGTTTATAGAATAAACATCTTTGTTTTATATTGCTTCCATCATGCTTTTTGGAATATCCATTTCCTGTCTCTTGTGGACCACTTGGGCTTATTCAACAACTATTGATTTGTGTCCTCTATTAAGAATGATATCCCATTGGTAATTAAGACTCATTTTGTAATTAAAATGAGTTCATTGCATTCTAAACCATCCCTTTAATAAGACATCTCACTCAATGTCTCTCACTCTACCTGACACTCAATTTGTGGCCACATATACCAGCACCAGAAAAATTAATTTTTCCTTTCACTCTTTATTTTTCACTCTTCTTTCTCCAGCTAACTCAGTTTTTAACTCTTCTTCATTTGACACACAAAAAAGCAAGGCAAAAGGAAATTAAAGAGATGGAATAATGTTTTTCTTTCTGTGTAAGTTCCTAAAATTTCAGTTAATGATGGAGCACATATGTAATTTCTACTGGGGACTCTTGAGGAGCTTCTCATGAGCTCATCAGAAGCTTTCCTGATTTGGAAGATCTACCTGGTTTCAATTGTTTACTAAGCACAATTTCCACATCTCACTTTCTACAATGTGTGCCACAGCCTGTAGTTGTTGGGGACCCTTTTGCCTGCTGATCAACTTTTCAGGATACAGCCTCCATAAAATAGTTCAAGCTGATCTCCTTTCTGTAGAATCCACAAAGCCCATGGTATAGTCATATACACACCATTTTCATTCCTACAGGACAGATGGCTCCACCCTCTATGTTAGCCACTCTTCCAGGCTTATATGTGAAGGCCCCTTCAGGAGGTACTCACCACTCTTGGTTCTCACAACAGTCCTGCAATGATAGGCAATGCCTGGTAGTGTTATTGTTGTTCAGCTCCAAAAATCAGCAATTCCTTCTTGGGTTCTTATATACTGAACTCAAAGAATAAAATCCAAGGACAGTGGAATGAAAGCATGAAAGAATAAGATTTATTCAAGTGAAAAGAAACGAAATAGCTCTTGCCAAGCAATGCGTCCCAATAGAGGGTTGCCACTCAGGGATAGTAGTCTCAGAAAGTTTAAGTGATTTTCTGTGCATAAAAACTAAGCCAGAAGGTAAGTCTTTGGTTATATTTACTATCTTTTCCAGTTCCCCTTCAACCAAACTAATCATAAAATTGGTTTGTACAAATGCAAAAAAGTTGTTTATGTTGTTCATATTTGAATGTTGAACTCACACAAAGCCAAAAATGTTTATTCTAACATTTATTCTGTAGGAAAATATGTAATTTTAGAGGAAGGAAGAAAAACAATACATATCTGAACTTAATAAACAAATGATTCCAGACAAAGAATGTTTAAAAAATCATCATTATTCAGATCTAGAATGTTGTTAGGGTTATAGATGTGTGACTCCACTTAATTACATTTAAGGGAATGATAGATCTGTTTACTAAGTAGATGTTATAAACAAATTTACAATGCATCTTAATTCTCAAATAACTGATCAAAATTATTTAGAAAAAACCAAAAGATCAATTTTATTTTGTTCATCTTTAATGATATGACAGTATAGTGTGTCTTACTATATTTGTTTTGTAGGTATTTCTCAATACTGAGTTCTATTTAACCCTTGTACATACCAGATTTTTCTAGAAGTTCCCTGCTCTGGCATCCATATCATTTCCCCCCCAAAGGTAAAAAACAGCTATAGCTAAAGAACATCCACATATTTGTCTGTTCATCAGATAGATCTTTAGATGTTTGTTATGTTTTATAAACAATATCACCAGTCAATAGTAATCTGTAACTCTTAACCTTCTCCCTGGTAGGTTTCTGAATCAGTTGACTGAGAAGTCTTACTGCTACCATACTTACCACTACTATCTTAACAGATTTCCCGATTGACAATAGCAACCTTGCCTTCCTCTCATAAACAGTATTGTGTCCAAGGGCTTCAGATACATGAACATGGGGGTGAGTTTTAGTGAAATTTTTCCCCATTAAAGTAATAAATTCTCATAATTCATTTGATATGTGTATGTAAGTACATGTATGTGTATGTACTCAAAATGCCAAAATAAAATTTACATTCTTCCAACTTCTTCAGAGAAGGTATCTAATGCAGGAAAGTCATTTAAATTCTTTGGCTTTCTCACCTCAGAATTCTGTGTTTTGAAACCATTTCTTATTTAACTAATGTCCCAGGGCATAGAAGACTGCCAAGAAGTATAGTATTTCTGGCTCACGAACCAAGGACAATTCCCCAAATGTAGAATGTATTGCAAGTTGTTTATTATAAACATGAAGATACTGAACCTCCATTCACTGTAAAACAAATTGAAATCCAATGCATCTAAAGGGAATCATTGCAGTTCCAGCTGTATTTGTCAGCTCCTTGCACTGAGCACAGTACGAATGAGTGTATCAGAGTCAATCCTTGCTATTTTCTATTGGCTGTCAATGGCATCTATTCAACAGATTCTGTTTTAATGGAGAAGTTAATCATTAGAATTTATTGAATATTCAAGCATAGTTGTGTAAATATAATCTGTCCTCAGCATTTATTCTGTGTAAGTAGGAGACAGCAGAATGTCTGTTACTTTTGCAAGGCTATTGAGAATTAATATAATAACTGTATTTAGGGGACCCCTAGTTTAGGGTATTTTACTCTTGGAGCAATGGATGAGACCACAGGTAAATGAGACTATTTCGGGAAGATTATTGTAATACAGTGCTCCTTAGAAGTCTTATTGACTAAAGAGACAAATCACCAATAAGATGACTACACTTACACATCAATTAATTTTTCTAGCTGTTTTAATTCTTAATTCTTTGTTATGTCCCTCTAGTTTCAAGTGGCTGGATATCCAATTCACACCGCCTACATCAATAACAGAATTCATTATTTTTCCTAGGGAAGAATTCTGGACATAATTGTGATTCAAGGAAAGCTGATTCTTTGCTCAAACAACTCTTAGGATCAGCTCTCTTGATTTCTTGACATCTCTGTCCAATTGTCTACTATCAGATTCTACTGGATGGTGTCCATTTTATATCTCCTAATGCACTACGAAAGCAACAGAAGCATTATTTTATTTTATAGAAGCTCTGACAAATTGTTTCTTTCTTTTTTTTTTTTTTTGATACCAGAGATTAAACCCAGGGATGCTTAATCACTGAGCCACATCCCCAGCACTTTTTACTTTTTATTTTGAGGCAACATCTTGCTAACTAACTTAGGGCCTTGTTAAGTTGCTGAGACTGACTTTATAAACTTGTGATCCTCCTGCCTCAGCCTCTGGAGCTGCTGGTATTATATCAGGTGCCACTGCTTCTGGCTGACAAATAGCTTTAAATTTATTTTGGTTGGAATAGCTTAGGTCATAAGTCCTTGTGAAGTTTCACCAGAGAAAGACTAGCATCTTATAGGCTCAGACTTGCATTGATGGGTCACCTCTGTTGATCCCCCCCTGAAACCACATGGACTGAAAGTAGAAGAAACTAAGATATACATATCACCAAATGAAAATTGATTATTTTCATTTTAAAAAGGAGAAGTGGAGATTGGGTAGAAAATATGTGAACAATAACAGTTTCAAAAGCAAAGAATAACTTTGAGCTCATACTTTTTGACTAACCACATGAACATACCCTATCCTAAATATAAAACTTAAATTTCATTCCAAAAAATGCAAAAATCAAATCTAATATTTATAATCTAGTTTCAAATACATGATGCATGGGTAATACTTAGCCCAGATGAAAATCACTAATATCTGATAACTAGTAGTTTATTTGTACATTTATTTAATTATAAAACACTATAAATAAGAAAGAAACCAAATAAAATAATTTTGATTTAAGGTAATGAATGAGTGGATGGAAAATATCACATCTCTATGATTGACTAATAGCATGTGTATTCTAAAATACAAAAGCAAAGAACTCCTTATGCAGACAATGAACCCAATCCTGTTTTTGTTGTCTGCTTTTTTCTTGTAATTTTATATTATCCCATTTGTCTTATATGTTCTTACCTATCCTGAGCATTTCAGAGATAAACATACAGAAAACCTTCCATTCTGCAAGGGACAATCCTTTAGCAGCTACTACCTGGAAAACATGGGTTAGGTTGGCAGGCAAGGAACAGCCTAAGGTTTTTTGCTGGTACAGATATTTGTGTACAAGGGTACAAAATATGACTTCCTAGACATCTTGTTGAAAATTTTACTTTAATTCATTGCTGATTTTATTATTGGCTCCCTCATATATTTGTTTTAAGTCGAATTCAGAAGCAATGTTGGAGATCTTGCCTACTTTTACTCCTTAGAAACAATTTTCTCTCTTGAAAGTTCTCATTCTAGTCAACAGGCTCTGTGCTCTGTTATCTCCTTAGTATTCAGGTCATGGATTCTATTTGGACCACTGGCTGCTTGTTGGCTTCTACATCTTGGGAAATTATAAAATAATGACCTGATGAGGCATGAGAGGACAAAGGCTGCATCCCTCCAAGTAAGCAGAGGACTTATGAGTGGAAGTACTTTAAATCAGACCAGAAAAACCCAGCTTTTATCATATCATAATCATATAAATTTCCCAGACTTGTATATTAATAATGTTAGCTTTGTTCCCAGCATTGATCTTCTCCCACTCCACCAGTTTCCAGTTTATTTGAAACAAAATAATCTTGGATTATGGGACACAAGCAGAATGGTTTCTTCTTGTATTACCATTTTTATACATTCAAAAGGGTAAGGGTATTTTCTGAGCTTGTATCCTCTAGGGTATCAAACTTGAAATAGAAATTAAATTGATTTTATTATATTGTAGAAAAACAAATATAAATAAATTCAAAATTGAGAAGATTAGGAAGAAAAAATAGTGTTGAGATAGAAGAAAGTCTTACTGCTTCTCCGTTTTCTTATACTACTTTCTTCTGAACTCTGCTTTGTATTCTTCAACAAATCTTTCAGAAAGAATTCTTTTTTTAAAGAGAGAGGAGAGAGAGAGAAAGAGAGAATTGATTTTATTTCTTTTTTCTTCTGGTTTTTGTTTCTCCAACATTTAGTTGTGTATGTAGTGCTGGGTTCAAACCCAGGTTCTTGTGCATGCCAGGCAAGTGCTCCAAAGGCTTGTGCTCCACCACTCGACCACCCAGAAAGAACGATGCTCTTAAGATCTTCTAACAGATAATTAAAATTGTTCATTTTAAAACATGTAGTTTACTACTTTA
Source organism: Aplodontia rufa (assembly GCA_004027875.1). Lineage (NCBI taxonomy): Eukaryota > Metazoa > Chordata > Mammalia > Rodentia > Aplodontiidae > Aplodontia > Aplodontia rufa. The sequence continues at coordinate 547 of PVKS010015152.1, read as the reverse complement.
TTTTAGCTACTACTTATTGTGAGAATGTGTTATATTTAACGTATAACTATGCTTTTAATGATAGCAATATCAAAAATAAACAGTTCATTTCCAGAAAGAGTTATTTGAATACTGTTACAAAACTCAAATAGGAGTTCTAGAAGATAACTCAAAATAGTTCCTTTTTTTGTTGTTGACATCATTACTGCCACCTTAGATAGTTTTCTTCCTATCTTTTCTACTGCCTTACAGTACTTTATTTCGTATTCGCCGTCTTCCAATGGTATGTTAGTCAGTTTTTTGTCACTGTGATCAAAATACCTGATAAGAATAGCTTAGAATAGCAGCACAATTTACTATTGCTAGGCCATGGAAACAACCCCGGTGTCCCTCACAGGAAGAATGGATCCAAAAACTGTGGTACATTTATACCATGGAATATTACACAGCAATTAGAAACAATGACATTGCAGCCTTCGAGGGTAAATGGATGGTTATGGAAGAGATCATGATGAGTAAAATCAGCTTAACCCAGAGATCTAAGGGTCGATTGTCTCCACTCATCTGT
>PVKS010015151.1:0-46637 GCA_004027875.1 Aplodontia rufa | reverse complement strand
CGCCTTTTTTTTGGAGATGACCTCTAAATGGCAGAGGCCCACTAACTTGGATTCCTCCTGCCTAAGCTTTACCATATAGCAGTATTACAGGCATGTGCCACCATGCACACTGCTGCTGCACTTTTGTATGCAACATTTGTGAAAAGTAGATTCAAACTGTTGGTGGTAATCACTCACTCTCATTTACTTCAGTGGCTGCCTCTTGTTACATGTCCTTTTCTTCTATTATTTTCTTTCCTGAGAGGGTTTTATCTCTTCTCTGTATGTTGATAGCTCCCAAAATTACATTTCTGTTTCTTCTTGAGCTCTGGACCTTTATGTCTACGTAAATAGTCTGTTGGTACCTCAAACTGTACTTATCTAAAAAGAGAAATTATCTTTCCCTCAAACGTTTTGTGCTCAAAGAACTCCTCATTCACCCATTTATACTATCAGCTTTTAACCTTGAAATGACTTTTAAAAGATAATTCTTTTAATTCCCACTGTCACTATTCTTCCACATGGCTGTGCGCATGCAAAAATTTAGTAATTTCAAGAAGTCAAACTCAAAATTCTAACAAATGGAGGCATCCAGTCTGGAACTCAAGTGTTCTAGCTTCCAATCAGGACATCCAAGAGCTCTTTTTTTATCATCATCATCATCATCATCATCATCAAGTGAACCCTGGGTCGCTTAACTACTACTGAGCCACATCCCCAGCCCTTTTTATTTTTTATTTTGAGACAGAGTCTCACTAAGGTGCTTAGGGCCTCGTTAAGTTCCTGAGGCTCTTTTTGAACTTGCAATCTTCCGCTTCAGCCTCGCGAGTTTCTGGGATTACAATTTTGTTCCCATGCCTCTGCCCCTAAGCGGAAGCAAAGGAGCCAAAACGTCGCCCCTAAAAACCCGCTAGACACGCCTCCACGCCCGGCGATCCAAGAGTTCTTTACACGCTAATAACTTTGGGAAGCCAGATTCCAGGGACATGCATAACCCTGCCCTCGAATTCTGTAGGTAACTTAGCTCATACCCCCGATCTCATGCACCGCAGAACTTTGTTCTACAAGCTCCCGTCTCAGGTGGTCTTCACTGAGAGTTCTGACAGATGTTTACGTAGCGACCTTTTCCTCATTTGTGGCTCCTCAGCAGACCGGGAAAGCTGCTCCGCTGCTGCGGGGTGGCGCTGACGTCACGGCTGGAATGCACTGACCTGGATCTGGCCCCGAAGGCCAGAGTGTGTAAGTGGGAGCCTGGGGGCAGTGCGTTCTCCCGCGGCCGCCGAGCCGCGCGCGGAGAGCCGGTTCGGTCCTGCCTGCTGCCCCGCGGTGCGGACCTCCGGCCGGGCGGCAGCGGTTATCCGCAGCCAAACAAGTGGGTGTGTGCGCGTGTGGGCGGGAGGCCGCCAAACTTCCTGTCCCGCGCTCGAGCTGCTTCCGGCAGGAGCCGGAAGACACTGTGTGTGGACGGAATTCGGGACCGACTGACTGCCGGCCGGTGTCCGGGACGGGAAGGTGAGCTCGGGTTGGCGGCACCCTCTCGGCCAGTGGTCCCGGAGAGTGAGAGGGAGGCACTACTGGCTCCTCGGGGGCTGGGGCTGAGTTCGCCCCTGGAGAGGACAGGGAAACCCTCCGCCCTGGGCACCCCTCCCGGGTCTGGCGATCCCACGAGCGGCCGGTCCGAAGCCCTATAGCCTCGGCCGTTGTCTAGCGGGGTTTTAGGGGCGATGTTTTGGCTCCTTCGCTTCTGCTTAGGGGCAGAGGCATGGGAACAAGACTGTCCCGAGAACGCCGGAGTCCCCGAGTCCTTCGAGCGGGGGCTCGGGGACGGCGCCCGCACCCGGGGCCTGCCCGCGGACCTTGGGGCCTTCGACTTAGGCCTTTGTGATGGGGGACAGGAATGCCAAGGGGACCCTGCCCCGAACGTTTCAGCCCAGAGCTACCTCTCGTTTCCCACGTCCGCTTACTTTCTGGGTCTCTCTAGGGTCGGCTGTGGACCGGGAAGGGATGGGCCGCCGGTCTCTCGTTGGCCTGTCAGTTGAGACGGGCTTGTAGGCTGAGTGCTTGTTTACAGATTGCATTTTGCCAGTTGAATTTATCGTCTGACGTTGCTCAAGAGAATCCCATTAGTTTATTAAAGTTTACTCCACTTGCTCGTGAGGCTCTGAAATGCACTTAGGTACCACTTGGAAGTTAAATATTAATTTGAGGATTAAGAATTCATATTTACGCCTCACTTTGGCACTGGGTCAACATAGCATGTTTGCAAAGAGAATAAAAGGAGAATAAAAATATAGACGGACTCATTGTTTTGTTTGTTTTTTGGTTAGGCAGTAAGAAATTCCACTTTGTGTTACCTTAGTGTAAGGTAGAAGAAAAAGTAACTAAACTAGCAGCCAGAAGATTTGCGTTCCACTTTAAGCTTTGCATCCAACAGATGTCAAATTTTTGGTAAATTACACAATCTAGCTTGGGCAGGGGCCAGGGTTTCGTGTCCCTATAAATGAAGAGGTTTTCCCTCAGGAATTTGACCATTATTTTGAGGCATCCGATTTTGAGTAGGGGAAGTGACCTAAGCATTTCTGTGTTTTGGAAGGCTAACTGGAGTAGTTGCATAAACATTGGCTAGAAAGGGGAATTTTAAAGACAAAGTGAACACGTAGAAGCCCATTTAACAGAGATTGAGAGACCTAAATAAGGCATTGCATTAAGGCTGGGGGGAGAGACTCAGAATCACTGGAGTTATTTAAATATGGAGAATGAAAGAGATTGTTGAAGATCTAGAATTTGCACCTGAGTGGGAAGAAGATTGGGCAATCGAAATGGATAATAACTGGAAGAACAGGTTTTGGAGATGATAATGTGGATTTTGTATGTTGTTAGGTTTGAGATGCTGTTGGATTTATAGGTAGAAATACCCAGCAAGCAGTTAGAATGAAGATTTGGAGTTTAGAGAGAGGTCAGGCCTAGAGACAAAAATTTGGGTACCATTTGCTATGTCATTTATTCACTATACAAATATTTATGCAGTGCCTACTGTGTGTGTAGAGGAATGCTTGTGTGGAAGCCCTTGAAGACTCTTAGTAAAGACAATTTTTAAAAGTGGGAAGTAACTTCACGGTTTCTTTTTTGGAGTGATAAAAATGTAAAATTGATTGTGGTTATAGTTACACAACTGAATATGCTAAAGACAAAGAATTTAATTGTACTCTTTAAAATGGGTAAATTGTGTGTTATATGAACTGTCAGTGAAACTTCTAAAAAGATTTGCATTGCAGTTTTTGCAATCTATTAAGTGAATAATGGAATTGGGAATAGAAACAAATTTAAATGCATATTTGCCCTTATACTACCAGCTAATATTCTTAATAAGTTCTGTGTTAAAGATGAAGTTTACATTGTACACTTGATAAGGTTCTTGTGTATTATTTTGAAATCAGCTTGCCTATTCTATTGCATCCTTTTGTTCTCTGTTTCTTCATGCAGTACACATATATCTTGTCCACCAAAATTGTACAGTAATAGTTATGGTTATGGATATTCAATTTTTTCAGAAAATGCTTTTGTTTATTTTAAAAGATTATTAGAATAAAAAAACACTAAAAAATGTCATAGCTAACATATAAAGGTCAGTAAATAGTTGGGTGGTTTCTTAGAGATTTTACAATAATGAAATCTCAGAGTTAGAGGAACTTTAGGATAATCTAAACAAACATCTGGTAATTTGGCTTTTTGAGAGATGAGCTGGAATTGAGGTAAAGAAATTCTTACAAATTAGAGAGATGTAATCACTATTCATTCAGCTATTAATGTCAACCTCCTCTGTGTGTAGGAGTCCTGACTCTGCAGCTTAATATATTGGGGAAGTGATTTTTTTGAGTCCTAATTCCTTCCTCTGTAAAAAGATGAATGGATAAACTGCATTTAGTTGTTGTAGTGCTTGAAAATAAAAGTATATGTGGATAGAAAAATCAGGAAACTTAAAAAGAGCATTTTCATTCATATCTTGTAAATTGTTATTTTTTTAAAAATGAAGATTTCAAACAGAAAGAGAAAGGAGAAACCAATAAAGAAAAAAAACATTTATTCTCTTACTTCTAAATGTCCTTTTTGTAAAGTCTGTCTTCTTGTAACTTTCTAGCCTACCCCGGTATTAATGGAAAACTTCCATCTGGGTACATTTTATAGTGTATGATTACAGTGTTCCCAGTTTTAGCAACAATTATACTAAGTGAAGGAAGGACTCATGATACAATCCCCCACTCATGTGGGGGTTGGGGGTGTAGCTCAGTGGTTGATTGTATGCTTAGTATACACAAAGTCAGGGTTCAATACCCAGCACCAAAATGAAAGAAAAAAAGGAAAGAATTTAAATTAGAGGGAGAAAACAGCTGCATCAGGGTCCTAAGAGTACTACCTCTGAAAAACACTTCAAATTTTGCCTTTTTTTTTCCCCTGCTTGGTGCAGGAGTTTGATCCCAGGGCCTCAGAAATACTAAATAAGTGCTCTACCACTTAACTATACCTCCACTTTTGACTTATTTAAGGTATTGTTTTTAAAGTTATTTATACAATGATCTTTTAGAAAACAGAAAATCGAGAAAAGAAAAACAAGTCACACCAGCCTAACATGTAATATTAACTACTATCATTACTGTGTGAATTTCCTTTGACTTTGTCCTGTGCATATCAGAACTAACTTTAAAATCCGAATATATAATTATTTTATTTTTATAATTTAGCATATCATAATCATTTTTCTTTGTTGCTATTTTGTCTTCATAACCTTATTTTGAAGTGACTGTGCCTTTACTTAAGCATTCCCTAATTATTGGATGTACATGTGTATTTATATGTTGTTTGTTGCTTCTAGTTGTCACATATTTGTGAACATCTTTGCACTTTTTCCTTTTATTTCTCTTTCTTTTCTTTTCCTTTTTTTTCTCTTTGCAATACTGAGAATTGAACCTAGGGTGCTTTATCACTGAGCTATATCCCCCATCCATTTTTATTGAAAACAGGATATGACTAAGTTACTGAGATTGGCCTTGAACTTGTGATTCCTCCTGCCTCAGCCTCCTGAGTGGCTGGGATTACAAGCATGCTCCACTGTGCCTGGCTCTAACTTTTTCCATAGTAAAGGTCTCTCCTTATAATGGATTTTAGAAGTAGAAATTTTGCATCAAAACATAAACAGTATTATAGGTTTGATACCTCATTGACTTGCTCTATATTAAAACAAGGGTTTTAGGCTGAATTCTTTGTTTGCTTCATATGGTTTTTTGATATTTTGTTTGTTTAGCCATATTTTCTCACTGATCTTAATGCTGTTTTTCTTTTTTTAATCCATATTTTAGGTTAAATTGATTACCAACCTAGTTCAGCATCTTACAGGAAGAGCATATTGTTTCCCAGAGGAATATGAGCATAACAGGAAGGTGTCATTGACTCTGAATTAATTTTGAACCTGTTCCCTAAACAGCTACAGGATTTTGGAAGCTGAATCAATGTTATCAGATGAGTTAGAATCCAAACCAGAGGTGAGCCCACTCAGCTTGTTTCCTTTTCTTTTGGTGGGTTTATGTTTCAGTGTTTATCCTTATTATTTCAGGGGTTTGCAAACTTTTTTGTAATGATTTGATAGTAAATGTTTTACCCTTTGTGAGCCAAGTGGTTTTGACTGTAAGTATTAATTTATTATTTTTCTATTAGGATTTGCTCAAAGATTTTTTGTCTTTGTGATTTTTTTTAATTTGTTTTTAAGGAAATGTAAATTTTTACATTTAGGTAGTTATAATGACAAAAATATTTTATTTGTAAATATGTATATAATATGATATATTATCACATGATAACATGTGATGTGTATACATATATAAATATTTACTACCTTAAACCCTTCTTTTATTAATTTTGTATATATCAGAAAATATTTTCTTTCTAAGCATGATTTTTTTTTGGGGGGTGTGAATGAGTGGTGCTGGGGGTTTAACTTGCCTCACACATGCTAGGCAAACGCTCTGCCACTAACCTACATTGTTAACCCTTGTTATTTTACTTTGAGACGAGATCTCTTACTAAGTTTTCCAGGCTTGCGTCTAATTTGTGATCTTCCGGCTCAGCTGGGATTACAGAAGTGTATCACCGTGCCTGGCTAAGCATTTTTTATTTTCACTCATTTTTCTTGCTTTAACTTTAGTGAATATGTGTTACATAGTGGAAAGGTCATTGAATTTGGAATCAGATCAGTTTGAAGACTGGCACTGCTGCCTAGTCATATGATCTTAGACAAGACATTTAATGTCTTCATTTTGATTCCTCTTCATAAAATACACATTCAGTCTTAACTGATTTAATATGAAGGTTAAATAAACCAGTGCACAGAAAAATGCTTTGTAAGTTATAATCAGTACAGTGCAGTTGATTTGTTTGTGTTTGGCACTGGGGATTGAACCCAGTGGGGCTTATCTACTGGGTCATATCCCCAGCCCTTTTTATTTTTTTATTTATTTTTATTTTTATTTTTTTAATTATTATTTTTTTATTTGAGACAGGGTATTACTAAGTGCTTAGGGCTTTACTAGGTTGGTGAGACTGGCTTTGAACTTGTAATCCTCCTGCCTTAGCCTTCCCAGTTGCTGGGATTATAGGAATTTGCCACTGCATCCAGCAGTTGATTTTTAAAAATAGTCCATCATTTAAAAGTTATTATTATCCTCTCTGTTTGCTGGAAAGTGATGGGGTTGATTGAGTTATATAAATAAGCTTTTTTTTCTAGAACAAAGAACATGATGAAATAACTTTAAATATCATGTTATAGTTAACCTAGTTTTTCTTTGAATATGGCTGAACCTAGTGAACAGTCAGGACTTAATTTCATCATCACTTTTTTATAAACTCAGAAGTTTAGACCCATTCCTAACAACCTCTTTATCTTAATGTTGCCTTTTTTCCCCTCCCTCAGCTACTGGTACAGTTTGTTCAGAATACCTCCATCCCATTGGGACAGGGACTAGTAGAATCAGAAGCTAAAGACATTACTTGCTTATCCCTCCTTCCGGTGACTGAGGCCTCAGAATGCAGTCGGCTAATGTTATCAGGTAAAAACAAAGATTACCAGAGACAGAATGAATAAGTCCCAAGAGCTTAGCCTACTCTGTGGTACTGATGGAATGAATAATTGACTTTACAACTGATTGGTCATGAGGAAAAAGTAACTATGAAATTCATAAGTGTATCAGTAGCTTACGCCACAGAAATGGATATGATCACCATTCAGTGTGAGAGTAAGAAAAAAAGGCAAAGGCAGAATTCTGTGGAACTCCCTGTTAAAGGTTTTGGATTGAACCCAAGCTGGGCATCCATGACATGGCATTAGCCTTGGATAACTAAGTATATATACATTTGTTCTTGAATGTTTGATAATGTTTCCCCCTCAATTGTAACTCCATATTCATCTAATAAATTTTTTAAAAAAGTGTTGGATAAGGGGGCTGGAGTGGTGGCTCAGTGATTTTGGTACTTGCCTTATAAATGCAGAGACATGGGTTTGTACCCCAGCACCACGTACACAACAAAGTGTCTGAGCAACAAAAGCCAAATTAAAAACTAAATAAAATTGATTCTCTTTCTCTCTCTCCTTCTCTCTCTCACTGTCCCTCTGTCTTTAAAAAAAAGGTTGGATAAGAGAGAAGAATCTGAATAGGAGGGAAGGGGAATAAATAAGGGAAGTCAGTAGCAAATGCTCCCAAGAGGCCCATTGAGATAGAGTCTAGGGTCTAAAAGAAGGCCATCACTGACCTTAGACCTTCTGTCCACGGAGTGAAGTAGACGGAAAGCCAAGCTGCAATGGGTTGAGATATCAATGCGAAGTAAATCCAGCATAGTTGAGGAAGTAACTATGTGGTATTTTCTAAAGGCTCTTCTGCTATGAGAAGGAAAAAGATAAAGTAGATGTAAATTTGGGGGTTATTGTTAGTTTTTGTTTTTAGATCTTAGATATTTGAGAGTTGCTTTATGTGAGAATGAAAGAGCCAGTCAGAAATTAAAAGAGAGAAAGAAATAGTAGGAGGTTGGTAAGGAGGCTCGAGGAGAAGTAGGAGGAAGTAGAATTCTGAGCACAGGAAGATTAGCTTTGGGTGGGAAGAGAGACTCCCATTTGACTATTAACAAGGAGAATATTAATTTTGGATGTAATAAATTCTTTATGCTCTGACCTGTGTTTTAAAATTTGGAGTATTAGTGTTAAATCAGGAAGGGTCAACATTAGCCTGTTGGTGACAACTTACTAGTAGGTTACAAAATCTTCTAGTTAATGTCCTTTGTTGATTTTTTTTTTACCTTTTCCCTCTCCTGGGGATTATAACACTACATCCCCAACCCACCCCCTGCCTCTTTGTTGTTGTTTTTTGTTGTTGTTGTTGTTGTTTTGTTTTTTGGGTTTTTGTTTTGTTTTTTTTTTGGATAGGGTCTCATTAAGTTGCTGAGGCTGGCTTTGAACTTGGGATCCTACTGCTTTAGCCTCTCAAGTCCCTGGGATTACAGGCGTGTGCCATTGCCTGGCTCTTACATAGGCTCCTTCCTTCCTTATAAAGATAACCTCCATTCGGAAGAAATAGATCACCAGTGTCCTCACTTTTGTGATAATCTTTGTTTTCTAAATTTACCCACCTGTGTATATATCTCTGAGCAATACTATGTAATCTTATCTGGTTTTGTACCTTAAATGAATGGAATCATACAATTTATGTTTTTGTACATGCCTTCTTATACTCTGTATTCTTATTTTGTGTAGCTGTGGCTCTTTGGATTTCTTTGCCATGTGGTATTCTGTTGTTTTGAGTGTACCACAACTTTCATGCCACTTGTTGATGAGTATTTATTATCTAGTGTTATACTATGACAGGCAGTGCTACTATAATCTTTATGTTTTTTTATCTTTTGTATGTGTATGTATGTGGTTAAATATCTATAAAATAAAATTGCCATTTTAACAATTTTTAAGTGCAAAATTCTGTGACGTTAAGATATATTCACATTTTTGTGCAACATCATCAGGCTACAGCCTAATGAAGGTATCGTCCCCTTTTCTTTTCTTTTGTTGGTACTAGGGATTGAGTCCATGGATGCTGAGCCGCTTCCCCAGCCTGTTTTATTTTTTAAGACAGAGTCTTGCTAAGTTGCTGAGGACCTCATTAAGTTTTTGGTGCTGGCCTTGAACTTGCAGTCATCCTCTGCCTCTTGAGTAGATGAGATTACATGTGTGTGCCACTATATCCAGTTAGAACAAAGTTCTTGAGCAAATCTTCCGAATTTTTTCTTTCTTTTTTCCTGGAGATACTAGAGATTGAAACCAGGGCATTGTGCATGCTAGGCAGTCGCTCTTCTACTGAGCTACACCCCCAACCCTGAATTATTTCTTTACATTCAGTATAAACTCATAACTATAATGAAGCATATTAATGATTCTATAAAATTTCTACTGTTTACCAGGCTATGTTTTTCCCATCGGAACTGTCATGTACATGTTATAAAATTTAAGGAGAGAGATCTCTCGCCCCAGAAAAGAGAGTTTAAAATTTAGATCCTCCCTTAAATTAATATTTATAGTATAGGGGTATTACATGGGTTTTAGGTAGTATATGTCAAAATGATGATTTTCTTAGAGGTAATGCTGTGTTTTCTCTTTACTAGATGATGCTCCAAATCATAATAACTCCTCCAAAGAGGTCCCTTCATCAGCTGTGTTGAGAAGTCTTCAGGTGAATGTGGGCCCAGACGGAGAGGAGACAAGGGCTCAGACTGTACAGAAGTCCCCAGAGTTTTTGTCTACTCCAGAGTCTCCTAGTTTGTTGCAAGATCTACAGCCGAGCGATAGCACTTCTTTTATTCTTCTTAACCTAACAAGAGCAGGTATTCTTTATCCTTTTATGAACTTTGCTCATGCTTAAGAAAAAAATGGAGATGGGGCATATCTCTAAAAGCTTTGTTAATTTGATTATTTTTGAGAATTGGTATAGTCTGGTGACAAATTGAATGTGTAGATAAAGAGAGGATTCTAGGATGAATCAAACATCTTGTTGGAAAATTATGTATAGTTCCATTTATTGATATAAGGAGTACAGGAAGAACAAGGTGTGAGGCAGGATGATTAGTTCCAGTATGTGTATGTTGAAGTTGAGATTTTGAAGGAACACTCAGGAGGAGATATCCTTTAGAAAGCTAGAAATAGGAATCCAGAGTTCTAGAGAGGTCTTATATGAAATAAGTAGTTTAGGTATTTATTTATTTAACTTTTTTTTTTTTTTTTTTTTTTAAAGAGAGAGGGATGCCGGGAGCAGAGGCTTAGTGGTTCCCGTACTTGCCTGGCATGTGCAAGGATGCAGGTTTGAACTCAACACTACCTGTCAGAGCAACAAAAGCTTCATGAAAAGCAAACAAACAAAAATTAATAATAAAGATGATTCTTTGTCTTGTTCTCTCTCTCTCTGAAAAGAAAAAAGTAGGAACAATGAGAGAGAGAAAGAGAAAATTAATTTAGGTTTTCATGTCACTTTCATTGCTCTCACACTGTTGTGTGTATGGTGCTAGGATGTGAATACACGTCCTCACGCATGCTAGGCAAGTGCTATAACTGCTGATCCACTGCTCCAGCAAGTTTAGGTATTTATTAGTATTCAGCAAATATATGAAACAATGAGCATGTATTCTTTGATTCAAGAAAAGTTTGAAGCAAAAATGGAAAAAAAAGCAAGCCTGGAATCCTGGAGAAAGAAGCAGACACATTTAAGAGGGCAACAGAATAAGAAGGAACAGCTGGAAAGGGATGAAGAGAAATGAGAAAAAATGGTGGGTTGGAAGCCAAGGGAGGAAAGTTTTAAGGAAGAAAAGATGCTAAATCATGCCAGACACTACAGGATAGGCTACTGGATGCAGTGTGTGTCTGAATATCTTAGCAAGAGCAGTTATTTTTAGTTAGGATAGTAGGGGTGCAGAGGCCAGGGTTAAAGAGATGGGAAATAGATGGAAGGTAGGAAAGTTAGAAGGTCACTTGTTCAAGAAACTTAACTTTGAAGGAACAGGTAATAGCTAGAAATGTACTTGAGACTTTCTTTCTTTCTTTTTTTTTTTTTTTTTTTTAAGAGAGAGGGACAGTGAGACAGAGAGAAAGACAGAATCGGTTTTATTTCGTTTTTCATGTGGCCTACGTTACTCTGAGACTTTGTTGTGTACGTGTTACTGGAATTTGAACTCGCATACTTGCACATGCCAGGCAAGCGCCATAACTGTCGAGCTACTGCTCCAGCCCCAAGAGACTTTCTATTCTTTTGATAAATAAAGATGGAAGAGACTTGAGCTAGAATTTTTAAGACTATAAGGAAAAGATGTCCAGTAGAAAGGAGTAGGATGGAGATGGGAAAGGATGATTGAGGAATGGGATTGGGATGTTAGAGGTGGGGGTTAGCCTGTTTGCAACGTAGGACAATTTTGCCTCTAAAACAGAAGACTAACAACAAGCCTGTGGCTGAGAGTAGAAGAGTGATAGCCTAATCACCTATGAGCACAGAAGCTTGAAGTAAGAAATGAAGACCTGGAATAGCTGGTTCAGGGCACAGAGTTCTTGACCAGGGCAAACTAAAGTATTACTTATTGACTAACCTTCATATTTCCTCTTTTCCTTCAGGTCTGGGCTCTTCAGCTGAGCACTTAGTTTTTGTACAGGATGAGGCAGAGGATTCAGGGAATGATTTCCTCTCCAGTGAGAGCACAGACAGCAGCATTCCATGGTTCCTCCGGGTTCAGGAGTTGGCCCATGACAGTTTGATTGCTGCTACTCGTGCACAACTGGCAAAGAGTGCAAAAACCAGCAACAATGGTGAGACTTCCATGGTGTTTTCTTTTCCAGTATTCTGTGTAAAGAGATTGTGGTAATATAATGGCTATATTTTGAGTTGTATATAATTCAGGTTACTTTATTGGTGAGACTGGAAGGCTGGAGAAGTATAAATTGCTTATCTTAATTTCTGTGAGATAACTTGGCCATGCCAGATTTGTGTACAAAAATCATCTAAACTAGTGTTCAGAATTGTCAGCTTTAATGTACAGAACATCTGTTTTTTGTTTTTGGTTTTTTTGAACTCCCCGCTTCTAGTCTCAGGAGTAGGTTTCTCCCATAGCCAGCTGCTCTCAACGCTGGTAAGGCTGGGGTTTCAGCTCAGCATCCACTTCCTTGCACCCTTGCACAGTAACCCATGCCACCCCTGTCTAGTCCCTGAATCCCTCGGTCCCCCACTTAGGCTGTATGCATTTCTTGAGTTGCTGGTTTGTGGGCTGGGGTTCATAGCCTGCAGACAGCCCTTGGAAGGGCTTTTGTGGGGCTTGGTGTTCTGGAGTGGGAGTGCGGGCAGAGCAGGAAGCTGGTCAGTGTGGGGACTTAAAGCTTTAGCCACCTCCTGAGTGATCTTTGGTGAACAGAGAAGTAGCCGAGGCAGTCACCCCTGGGGTTGAGCAATTTTAAAGGAGTTGGTGCCCCAACCGCAGGCCTTGGCAGGGCCATAGGGTTGCCCATTATGGGTCATCAGTTGAGCAAACTAGGGTCCTTGTGCTGCTGGGTTTGGAGGGGTGCTGATGTCTTAGCCCAGAGCCTGTCTGTTAGAACTGAGTGAACTAGAGGTGAGTGGCCTAGGGCTGTGGAGTCCCTAAACCCTACGGGAAAGTTAGTGTAGAAGCTTTGGGGACTTACGACCTGGATTCTCTGATCAGGGGAGAGTCTGGATAGGGAAAGTGCTAGAGCTGTGATGTGAGGTGATGGTTAACTAGAGAACAGTGATCTTGGGAGCCAGGTTCCTGGGTCCTACACAGAGCTTCTGAAGGTGGATCCTAATATCCTTGTGTAAGAGTTTGGAGACCCCAAAGGGGCAAAGATAAAAGTTAATGTCAGCTGTCAGGAGAGAGCTGCTGATTAAGTGCTGCTCAGGTACTGAAGGAACAACAAGGGTGCCTCCCTCCCAGAAGATTTCAGTGCTGGAGATGAAGGGAAGGGGGTTCATGGGAGCAGTGGGAACAACTTCTCTGAGGCTTCTTGACTTCACAGTCTGACTCCCAACTCTTGCTCATAGCCAGAGTGTTTGTAAACCATTGACTGAACAGGTTCCCAGCCAAAATATATTCCTGCCTTCCTGGCTTGGTGACTTTTTCAAAGAAGTCTCGAGCCTACTTAAGAATCCTTTCTTCCCTCTTGCCTCCAGAAGCCTGAGGAATCTGTTGCCCCTTTGTCTTTGCTGCAGACTCTTCTATCAGGACCTCTGTTCTGTGGCATGCTTGCTTTGCTCTGAAAAGAGGCCAGAGGTCAGATGAAACTTCAAGGCACTGAGGGTGCGAAAGAACCTTGAAGATTTCATATTGGGTCCCATGCCTCCAAGCAGTTCCTATTCCTATTACCAGAAACATTCTGAATTTCAAATAATACATCCCTGGGGAGGCTGTCAACAGAATGCCATTTTTTTTGTTGTTGTTTTTCTTTTTGGCAGTAATAGGGATCGAACTCAGGGCCTTGTACATGTTAGAGCATCACCACTCAGCTACACTCCTACCCTAACAAAGCACCTTTTAAAGGGGAAAATATATATATATTTATACTGAGCTTATGTTGAATTGTTTTTATTATAGTGTTTCTTTAATATGTAAAAACAAATTTCATGTAAAGTTTGTATATTTAGTGCTCTTACAACACCATGAAATCAAAAGTTTTATAAATTAACAGATGACAAAACCAATAAAATTAGCATTAAATTATTCTGGCAGATAATGATGTTTTACCAAAACTAAGTGGCCGATCATGGCAATTTTACAGTTAGCTGTGATGGATTTCATGCTCTTTCTTTCCAGTTAAACATGCCTATACTTGGTGCCATTTTTCTTATTCCAGTAATTTTAAAAATATTGATTCTGGATCATCAGCATCACCTGGCAACTTAGAAATACAAAGTCTTAGGTCCCATTGTAGACTACTGATTCAGAACCTTGGTTCTGATGCATGTTAAAACTTGAGAACCACGGGTGTATTCAAACCACTCCCAAACCAGCATAAAACCTCTGTTATACAACATGCCATTAATACTGTTTGTTTTAGGTATGCTTCTGTTTTTTTCTCATTAACCTGCGACAGATAAGTTAGGACTGCATGGTTCATCATTATCATTTTCATAAATCAAGCCTTAGCACTAAAATATTACCCCTCCCTTTTTTGCGGTACTAGAGATTGAACCCAGAGGTACTCTATTACTGAGCTACACACCCAGCCCTTTTTATTTTGAAACGGTCTAAGTTGTCATGGCTGACCTTGAACTTATGATCCTCCTGCCTCAGCCTCCCAGGTGGCTGGGATTACAGGTATGCACCACCGCTTCCAGCCTCCAACTGTGTCTTGAAGAAAGCAGAATAAAAGGAATAACATCTACTAATGTGGAATTTACAAAAGTTTTTAATTAGCTGTTTTCATTTAAATTAAATTGAGGCTTTTTTTTTAACTTCTCACCTTCCTTTATTCTATTAAATAATATGCCAGTAGATATTATCTCTGTTTTTTTTTTTTTTTTAAAGTACCAGGCATTGAACCCAGGGGTGCTTGACTACTGAACCACATCCCCTGCCCTTTTTATTTTTATTTTTTATTTTGAGACAGGGTTTCACTAAGCTGCTTAGGACCTCACTAAGTTGCTGAGGCTGACTTTTTAAATTTGGGATTATCTTGCCTCAGCCTCCCGAGCCACTGGGATTACAGACATGTGTAACTGTGTGTTCCACTACTCCTGGCATTCTGAGATTTCTAATAGGAAACCATTTTGGATATTTCCTACAGTTGTCAAAGACAACTAGTCTTGTGAAACAGAACATGATAGCTCTTTTTTTTTTTTTTTTTAAAGAGAGAGGGACAGTGAGAGAGAGAGAAAGAGAGAAACAACTTTATTTAGTTTTTCACATTGCCTTAGTTGCTCCAACACTCAGTGTGTACGTGGTGCTGGGGTTTGAACCCAGGTCCTCGTGCTTGCCAGGCAAGCGCCGACACCACCGAGCCACCGCTCCAGCCCTAGAACATGATAGCTCTTGATGGTTCTCTGGAATAAGAGGATGAGTTCTCTTCTGTACTCCCTCTGTATCCTAAAATAGGTACAGAGAGAGCTGGCGAAGATGAAGGTAGATATCTGATAGATAGATATCTGATTAATTAGAAATTAATTAATTATCACTAGGCATGGTGGTGCTCACCTATAATCCCAGCAACTTGGGAGGCTGAGGCAGGAGGATTGCAAGTTTAAGGCCAGCCTCAGCAATTTAGCAAGGTCCTAAGCATCTTGGCAAGATCCTTTCTGAAAATAAAAAATAAAAGGGCTGGGATATGGCTGAGTTGTTACATGCCCCTGGGTTCAATTCCTGGTATCCGAAGAAAAAAAAAAGTTTAAAAAAAATTATCCCTAGGAGTGAAATATAGAAAGTTTATTATTTGAACCTCAGTATCAGAGCAGAATCCTTCCCTGGATTGTAAATACATGATTCTATTACAGGAGAAAATATCCACCTTGGTTCTGGTGATGGACAACCCAAAGATTCTGGACCACTTCCTCAAGTGGAAAAGAAGCTCAAGTGTACAGTTGAAGGCTGTGATCGGACATTTGTGTGGCCTGCTCACTTTAAGTACCACCTCAAAACTCATCGGTGAGAAAATTTGTGGAGCTTAAAAACACTAAGGTTTCCAGAGAGCTTGTTCCCTGAATTAATAAATTAAAGGAATTTGACAAGTGAAAGGAGGGACTCAAGCTAACTTCTGGTTAAGGTGTATTTTCTTTTCTTTTTTTTTTTTTTTAATGAAGATTTACCTTGTTTCATTTACCTCATTCTTAATAAATATTTAAATAAGACCATTTGTTATCTTTATAAAATGGAGTTTGAGAACTTAAAATATAATACTTAACCTTGCCCCCTACCCTAAGCCTAGCAAATTAGTATTGAGAGGTGCTGGGCATCTGTAATTTCAGGTTATTCTGATATATCCAGATTTGGAATTTACTGTCTGCTTTGAGAGACAGTAGGAGTTTTGACTTGTCATCTCCAGCAAAGAATATTTCCAAGTTTTGTTACTTATATAATTATTCTTGCAGAAATGACCGCTCCTTCATCTGCCCTGCAGAAGGTTGTGGGAAAAGCTTCTATGTGCTACAGAGGCTGAAGGTGCACATGAGGACCCACAATGGGGAGAAGCCCTTTATGTGCCCTGAATCCAGCTGTGGTAAGCAGTTCACTACAGCTGGAAATCTGAAGAACCACCGACGTATCCACACAGGTATGTAGAACCATGATGTTCTCTTGGGCAATCTCCTTGGCTGAACAGTTGCTTCCCTGTTCTTAGGTAAGGCTTAAGTGGGAATAGAAACGAAGGTGTAGGATTGTTTCTAGAACTCTGAAGATGTGTAGTCTTTTTTTTTTTTTTTTTTTTTAAAGAGAGAGGAACAGTGAGAGAGAGGGAATCAATTTTATTTAGTTTTTCATGTGGCTTTGTTGCTCCAAGACTTTGTTGTATGCATGGTGCTGGGGTTTGAACTTGTGTACTTGTGCGTGCCAGGCAAGTGCTTTAACCACTGAACCACCACTTCTCAAAGTTTAATTGTATGTGAGGAGTAGACAGTATTGATTTCTGCCTCCTGGAATATAATGTGTAGAAAGAAATATAAGACCTTCTCAGGAACAATATCAGGACATATGGACAAAATCAGTCTATTCTCAAATCTTACTAAACATTGCACCTGTTGTATTTTGGGCAGTAACATTTATTGGGTGGCACAAACCCTACAGAACACCACGTGGGACAAGATGGGGGAAAATACAAGAAATGTAATCCTGGACTTCTAAGGAGTTTGCTTTCTTGTGAAAGCCTCCCATCATGAGAAATAGAATGGAAAGTAACTTGTTCCAGCTCATTCAGCACATTGGTATCAAAGACCAAAATAAAGATTCTTTGACTCTTAGTCAAAGAGCCTAAGGGTGATTTTCCAAGCCGCTTGTCAAGCATGTATTAGTGTCTTGCCAAAACTTAATTACTGAATCCAGATGATCATCTGAGGATGTGTAATTATTCTCTGCTTTTTTGCCACTTTGTTCATTCTTGCATTTCTAAAGTAATAGCAGGTACAATTAAAGGGCATTTAAAAAGTGAAGACTGAGCTGAAGCCACGTTTTTCTAGACATGAGCCTTTAGGTTGACAGAGTAGCTATCTTTACAACTCTTTCTTGAGATTATAAACTATACTTGCTGCAAGAAAGCAAATTTTTTTTTTTTTAAAAGAGGGACAGAGAGAGAGAGAGAGAGAAAGACAGAATCATCTTTATTTAGTTTTTCATGTGGCTTTCGTTGTTCACTTTGTTGTATATGTGGTGCTGGGATTTGAACTTGTGTACTCACGCATGCCAGGCAAATGCTTTAACCGCTGAGCCACCGCTCCAGCCCACCAAGAAAGCAATTTGAATAAAAGAATAAGAAAACCATTTAGCTAAATAACTAAGGAAGAAGTGAGTTCATCCAGTCTGATTGTTAAATTCAGTAACATCTTCATCCTTGAGCTAGTCATCATCTTTGTAACATGTGATAACACTGAACATCTTTATTTTCTTTTTCTTTTCCTTTTTTTTTTTTCAGGGCTGAGGACCGAACTTGGGGCCTTGTGCATACTAGGCAAGCACTCTGCCACTGAGCTAAATCCCCAACTCCTATTTTCTTTACTTCAAAGTATAACCTGATTTCTCCCCCTTCATTGTAACTCTTGCTAATTCTCTTCTCTGCTAATGTCTTTATTCCTCATTAATTTCCGAATTTGTTTTCTTACATTTTTCTCAGTGTTCTTTCTTTCAGAGAGAGAATCAATTTTATTTATTTTTTTCATCTGGTTTTTGTTTTTCTGACAGTTCTGTGTGGTGCTGGGGTTCAAGCTCAGGTCCTTGCACATGATGGGCAAGTGCTCTAACCACTAAGCCACCGCTCCAGTCCCTCAGTGTGTTTTCTTTTCTTTCTTTTTTTAAAGAGAGAGGGACAGTGAGAAAGAGAGAATCAGTTTTATTTAGTTGTTCATATGGCTTTTGTTGCTCTGACACTTCATTGTGTACGTGGTGCTGTGTTTCTAACCTGCATCCTTGAGCATGGCAGGCAAGTGCCATAACTATTGAGTCACCAACCACTCCAGCTCCTCTCCTATGTCTTTGTTTTTTTTTTTTTTGTTTGTTTGTTTGTTTTATTTTGTTTTTTTAGAGAGAAGGACAGTGAGAGAGAGAATCAGTTGTGTATGTACTATGTCTTTTATCTCACCAAAATCACAGCCCTCTCAGTTTCTAAATAGGGAGTTCCTTTTCCCTAGGCCAGCTTCATGCAGAGATTTCATACCTCTATAGTCTGAGGTAGGATCTTTTTCTAAATTCTTTTATTTCTTTAGTTCATTGTATTAAGCATTTAACTATATTAAAATTTTCTGTATCCTGACATTTATTCTGTCATAGGTATTAGCATTCATTGAGCAACTTTTTGAGAACTATGTTTCTGGGGTGGGTATGAATATACAAATAAATATGCATTCAAAAAGTCAAAAGCAGCTGAGTGTGGTGGTACATGTCTATAATGCCAGCTTCTCAGGTGGCTGAGGCAGGAGGATCGCAAGTTCAAACCCATCCTAGGTAACTTAGTAAGACCCTGTCTCAAAATAAAAATTATAAAGGACTACGCGTATAGCTCAGTGGTAGAATATGTGCTTAGCATGTGCTAAGCTAATGCACCCCCCAAATAAAAGTTACAAACTACTGCAAATTCCCAAAATTAAACTGTATGGTATTGTCTAAAAGAACACAAGAGGGGCTGGGGAGGTGGCTTAGCAGTTGCGGCACTTGCTTGGCATGTGCAGGGATATGGGATTGAAATCCAGTAACATGTATGTGGCAGAGTGTAGGAGCAACAAAGGCCATGTGAAAAACTAGGTGGAATTGGTTCCCTCTTTCTCTCTCTGTCTCTCACCATTCCTCTCTTAAAGGAAAAAAAATAATAAAAGAAATGACTTTTACAAATTTCTTAAAAATAAAGGGAAAAAAAAAAACAAGGAATACTACAACCTAGAGTAGTGCTCTTGTGCCCGGCTCCTGTATTGATACCATGCCACCATTTTTGATATGTTTTGGACTTACCTCAGGCATTTTCAGTTTCAAGGTACTGTTCATACTATTTCTTGAACCTGAGATTACTTTTCATCCTTCTCTAAATTTAAGACCAACTAAAATTCAGATTCTTTTAAAAAGTTATAGAAATTCCTTCCTTCTAAATGCTTATAGCACTTTCCTCATACACGAACTTGTATTACGGTCATTTATGAATATGTTTGTCTTTTATGCTAGTCCATGACCCTTGGAGGACAGATTGCATCTTTGATTTTTTTCCCCCACTTTTTTTTTTTTTTAAGTCCTGGAGATTGAACCCAGGGCCTTGAACATTACTAAGCATATGCTTAGTAATGTTCACAGAGCTACTTCTCCAGCCCTCACTTTTTATTTTGAAGTAATTATAGACTCACAAGAAGTTACAAAAGTAGTATGAAGAATTCTCTGTTTCTTTTATACTGCTTCCCCAAAATGGGCCGTCTTAGGTTGCCATAATGTAATGTCAAATTCAGCCAGTCTATAGACCTTACTCAGTTTTTTTACTGTACAACTTTGATTTTTTTTTTGGCCGGGGGGGGTGGTTTGGTTGATTTGATTTTTAAAATACAAAGTAATATTGTAGAAGATAAAAATAATGGAAAAACCCAAGAAAATAAATCATCCATAATAATGTAACTATTTTTGCAATAACATTACAGACTTTTTTGCAAACCCCTGTGACTAAATATTTCTTCATTCTTTTATAAAATGATGATACCTATTTTAAACCTTTAAATATTTTTATGTTTAAATGGATCCAAAATCTGACTCTTAAAGAGAATCCTGACAGCATAGAAACTGTTTTTATTGTGGGGGAGGGGTGGTGTTGTTTGGTTTGGTTTTGTGATGCTGGAGATGGAACCCAGGGCCTTGGGCATGCTGGGAAAGCATCCTATCACTGAGTTACATCCTGGCCCAAATTTATTCTTGATATCATCAGAAGGATCACTGGAGCTGGAGGGGTCAACCCTTGAGCTGGGAGGGAGAGGGAAGTATGGAGGGTCAGAGGCTCAGAGGCAGCCCTTATATGGGAAAAGGCAGGGCTGTGTAATAGGCTGTGTACTAGATCATTGGTAGCTTGGTTGAAATTACATTGCATGAACTAAAGAAATTAGAATGAATAAGACATTGAAAACAAAGCCAATGGGAAAGAGTAAGTCAGTTCATTAGAAGACTGAATATTTGTCTCATTTTCTACCTCCAGGAGAGAAGCCTTTCCTTTGTGAAGCCCAAGGATGTGGCCGTTCTTTTGCTGAGTATTCTAGCCTCCGGAAACATCTGGTGGTCCACTCAGGTATTAGAACATGTGTCATTTGTAGATTTTAGGACTAGTAGAGAAAAGGAGGGGACAGAGTAAAAAAAAAAAATTAAAAAGAAAGAAACCATTTACTTTAGAGCTACATAAAGCTTTTCATCTTGAATAAATAAAAGATCAAGACCCTAACTGGACATGGTGGTGCATCCCTTTAATCCCAGTGGCTTGGGAGACTGAGGCAGAATGATCCAAGTTCAGAGCCAGTCTCAGCAACTTAGCAAGTCCCTGAGCAACTTTGTGAGACCCTGTCTCAAAATAAAAAGAGCTGGAGATGTGGCTCAGTGGTTAAGTTCTCCTGAGTTCAATCCCTGGTACCAAAAAAGAAACAAACAAAAATAAGATACGTAATAATTGCATTCAAAGAGTCTTATAATCGGTGGGTGATTATCTAATTATTTTCTACTGAGTCACTGAGGTACTTTCTAATGCAGACCTTTTCTGAGAGGATCAGCAAATTTGTTTGGCATTGTATTGGGTCTTTTAAAAGTTGTATCAAACATGGATCCGTTCTTTAGGAACTGACATTTTTGTTCAAGGGAAGATTTCAAAGTCAGAAGAAAGAGGGAATATTGATGTCAGTGGCAACAGTACCAGTAATATTATGGCCTTCTGAGAAGGTGTGGGTGATCTTGCTTCAGTCACCATTTTGGTTGAAACTGCCTTTGGCGATTAAAGACATTGTTGCAAGTAGTGTAGAAGAGAGAGAGAGAAAGTTATTGACCCATTTTGTTTTATATTTTTAAAGTAATTCCCTGTAATTCTGTCAATATTCTCATTCTACGCAGATGACCTGATCTTCCTGCTAAAGATGTCTTTGAAAATATCTGAAAATATCCTACAGCAACCAGACCTTGTGAGCGCAATAGAAAAATCTAAAGTGATATTCTTTTCTCTTACCTTCTTCTTCATCTTCCCACTCCAAAAACAGGTTCAGCTCAGGGAAAGATATGTATCTTGGTGGGACTGCTTCCTGTGATACTTGGTAAACTATATTGGAAGTAGGCTGGAAAGATAGTTAAAACTATCTAGAATGCCAGGAAGGAGAATGTGGAACCTGCTGTAGGTGCAGCCTCATGAGAACTCAGCATTCTGCAAATATTCTGTCAGTGATGCGTAAGCTAAATTCAAACAGGAAGAGTGAGAAGACTGTTTCTTTTAGTCTGGTCAAGAGTTTTCGCCAGGGTAGTGGCAAGGAGCATGGAGACCCAGTGGAATAATTTGTCTAAATCCCCAATTAATTGGATCTATAGTAATATCAAAATAGAGGCAGCAGAAGACTGTTGATTTAAGAGGGAGAAGGGGTTAGAAAAAGTGAGATTAAAAGTGAGTTAGAAAAAAAGAGATGATTGTGAGTGTTAGAGGGAGGCTGTAGACTAATTTGTAAGTATCTTGGAGGTGGGAAAATTCCCTGACCATGGTAGGAATTTGTTGAATGAGCTAACTAGAGTGATTAAAAGCTGGACACTGGAGAAAATAAGCTTTGGAGAGTTATTCAGAGCAGAAACTTGTCAAAAGGTGTATTCAAGGTAGAGAGAGATTCTGGAATGGAATCAGGTAATTTTCGAAATGACTGACCATGGGAAGCAAAGGGAAGCCAGTACAAGAAGAGTGGAAAGGAGGAACTGGAAGTTATTTATGATGAGAACAGCAAGGCAGTTCAGTGGGACAAGGGATTTGGAGAGGTATAATTAATCAGGGATGAAAATTTCAGTGTTGAGATCTTAAGCCCTGAACAGTTGGGTTTTTTTGTTTGTTTGCTTGTTTTCTAGAGGGAGAGAGTAAGAGAAAGAATCAGTTTAATTTATTTTTCTATATGGCCTTTGTTTCTCCAATACTTAGTTGTTTATGTGGTGCTGGGATTTGAACCTGGGTCATCATGTATGTAAGCAAGGCAAGTGCTCCAACTGCTGAGCCACTGCTCTGACCCCAAACAGTCTTTTATATGATAAATTCTAAGTAAACATGCAAAACTGGTATCCTACAGGCAGGATGTTGACCTCAGATGCATTTAGCTTAACTTATTTAGTGTTTTGTTACTTAATTTTATTATGTTAAGATTATGCCTGTCAATCATATGCAAATATAGAGGAAAATAGATTTCCTTACAGTAATAATAACTTCTTGGTTTCATCTTTTTTTTTTTTTTTTTTTAAATTGGTGCCAGGTACCAGGGATTGAACACAGGGGCACCTAACCACTGAGCCACATCCCCATCCCTTTTTTATTTTTTATTTTGAGACAGGGTCTCTTCCAGTTGCTGAGTCTGGCTTTGAACTTGGGCTCTTCCTTCCTCAGCCTCCTGAGCTGCTGGGCTTACAGGCATGCATCTGGCCTTGGTTTGATCTTATATTCAGTCCATGTTTAGTTTTTTCCAGTTTTCTCAAAAATTTTAAAGTTGATTTGTTTAAATAGGGATCCAATAAGGTCCAATATTACACTTGGTTACTAAGTCTTTTTTAATCTAGCTCTTTCTACATTTACTTTTTTTGGTAGATGTTGCAGAACCGAGTCATTTTGGGCCTATAGAATGTTCCACATTCTAGTTTTGTTGGTTAGCTTCCTTTTGTGTAATTTTTTCCTTATATTTCCTGTAAATGGAAGTAAGCTGTAAAAGTTTCAAAGATTCAAAGTTTTTGGCAAGAATTCATCGTAGATAGTTGTGTGTGCTTCATTTTGTTAACACATCGGGAGGCACACAGTGCTTGAATCCAAGATTGATCAGTGGGTTCAGGTGGTAACAGCCTGCTTTGTAAAGTTCCATATAAACCATTCACCTTATGATATGATGCCCAAATTTGTTATATCATTAGGAATTATAAAATATTGGTTTTTTGTGTTCTATTATTCCCTTCCTGTTAGCTGGAATTCTGTATATTGAGTTTCCTCCCCATCAAGTAAGCTAGTTTATTATTTGCACATGTAAGGAAGGATAAATGTGTAGTTCATTTAATTTTATTTTTTAGACAGAGAGGGACAGAGAGAGAAAGAGAGAATCAGTTTTATTTAATTTTTCATGTGGCTTTCGATGCTCTGACACTTGGTTGTATACGTGGTGCTGGCATTTGAACCCACATACTTTGCATATGCCAGGCAAGCACCATTACCGCTGAGCCACTGCTCCAGCCCCCCAGGTGTTGAGTTTTGACCAATTTTTTTTTTTTTAAGAGAGAAAGACTTAATTTAAAAAATTTTTTCATCTAGTCTTTGTATTTCCTCTTCTTAGCTGTGTATGTGGTGCTGGAGATTAAACCCAGCTCCCTGTGCATGCCAAGCAAATGCTCTACCACTGAGCCACCTTTCCAGCTCAACAAATGTTTCTCTTATGTCTACTGAGATGATTATACTGTATTAACGTGGTACATTGATTTTTCACCATAAAACCAGTCTTGCATTCCCTGGATAAATCCACTTGATTATTGTGTATAATTTTATTTTTTTAAAAAAGAGGGAGGGACAAGAGAGAGAGAGAAAAACAATTTTGATTGAGTTTTTCATGTGGCTTTCGCTGCTCTAAGACTTTGTTGTGTATGTGGTACTGGGGTTTGAACTTGTGTACTCGTGCATGCTGGGCAAGCTCCATAATCAAGCCAATGCTCCAGCCGCTATAATTTTTTTTATATTGTGCTGGACTTGGTTTTCTCATAGTTTGTGCTGTGGTTTGGATGTCGTTTGTCCCCTGAGGGTTTACATGTTGGAAGCTTAGTGCCCAGTGTGGTGATGGAATCTTTAAGAGGTGGGGAAATCATTGGGGGCATTGCACTTGGAAGGGATTGATGCTTGTCTTCCAGAGGGAGTTGGTTGTTTTGAGAGTGAGTTGTTATAAAATGAGGCTACCCCACACACTTAGCCTCTTCTGCACAAGATTGGTTTTCTTTCTGCTCTTCCTTCACATGTTTTAACATAGCCAGTCAGACCCTCACCAGAGGCCAAACATTGGGGCAGCTAAATTTTAAACTTTTAGCCTCCCAAATTGAGCTAAAGAAACTACCTTTTTTTTTTTTTTTTTTTTTAAGAGAGAGAGGGAAGAGGCGGGGGAGAATCAACCCCATTTAGTTTTTCATCTGGTTTTTGTTGCTCTGATATTTAGTTGTGTATGTGGTGCTGGGGTTTGAACTTGAGTCCTCACGCATGCCTGGCAAGCTTGAAACTGTAGAGCTACCACTCTAGCCCCTAAACCACTTTTCTTTAACATCATCTAGCTTCAGATATTTTGTGATGGCAGTGGAAAATGGACTAAAACAGTTTGTTAAGGATTTTTTGGGGGGAAGGGGTACTAGGGATTGAACCCAGGGGCACCTAACAACTAAGCCACATCCCTAGTCCTTTTTATTTTATATTTTGAGACAGGGTATCACTAAGTTTCTTAGGGCCTCACTAAGTTGCTGAGGCTAACTTTGAACTTGTGATCCTCCTGCCTCAGCCTCCTGAGCTGCTGGGATTTCAGGCAAGTGCTGTTGTGCCTGGCTGTTAAGGATTTTTTTTTCCCTTTTTTTCCCCTTTCCCTTCAAAGAGAGAGGGATAGTGAGAGAAAGAGAGAAGCAATTATTATTTCAGTTTTTCAAATGGCTTTCATTACCCCGAGACCTTGCTGTATATGTGGTGCTGGGGTTCAAACTTGTGTACCCATGCATGCTGGGCAAGCACCGCAACTCCTGAGCTACCGCTCCAGCCCTGTTAAGGATTTTTATATGTATATTCATGAGGTCTTTGGTATTCTTTTCGGAAGATGACTTTATCTGGCTTTTATATCAGGGATAGTACAAAAATAAATAGGGTAGTGTTCTCTTTCCCTGTTTTCTAGAAAAATTTGTGGAGGATTAGTATTTCTTTAAATACTTAAACTTTCACTGATGACACCTTTTATGCCTAGACTTTTCTTGGGAATAAGACCTTTAATTACTAATTTAGTTTCTTTATTTGGCATATGTTTATTCAGATTTTTTTATTTTTGGTTCAATTTTGCTAATTCTTATATTCCTAGGAATTTGTTTATTTCATCTAAGTTATCTAATTTGAAATAAAGTAATCCTGTTTCCTTAATTTAAATTTCTATGGGGACTATAGTGTTACTCTCTTTTATTCATGATTTTTCTTCCCTCTGCTTCTTGGAATGGAACCCAGGAGTTGGTCTACCACTGAGTTACACCCCCAGCCCTTTTTATTCTTAATTTTGAGGGTAGGGGCTTGCTAAGTTGCTGAGGCTGGCCTTGAACTTGAGATCCTCCTGCTTCGGTCTCTCAGGTGTCTGGGATTACAGTCATGTGCAACTGTCCCTGGCTCTTAAAGATTTTTAATTCTTTTTTGACCAGTGTTTCCTTTTATAAACATAAACAAATACAGATTATTTTTCATATTTTCCTTATACAGTTTTTTTTTTTTCTTGTAAGAGGGGACAGTGAGAGAGAAAGGGAGAAGTAATCTTTAGTTTTTCATGTGACTTTCATTCCTCAGACACTTGTTTGTGTACATGGTGCTGGGGTTTGAACTCATACTCGCGCATGGCAGGCAAGCACCTTAACAGCTGAGCCACCACTCCAGCCCCCCTATACAGTTTTTTAATTGAGATATAATCATATAAGATTCACCCATTTAAAAAAGTGTATAGTTTGGTGGATTTTAATATATTCATATTTTTGCAACTGCCACTACTGTTTAATTCAAAACATGTCATCATCACCAAGAGTCCACGTATCCATTGATATTTCTCATTTCTCTGTTCTTCTATCCCCTGGCAACCATTAATTTATTGTCTATATGGATTTGCCTGTTCTAAATGGTACATTTCATATGAATAAAGTTATACAACATGTGCCATTTTGTGACTATTTTTACTTAGCTTGTATTTTCAAAGTTCATTCATATTGTAGTATATATTAGCACTTCATTTTAACATGAATGAACAGTACTCCATTGTATGGATATACCATATTATGGCTATTATGAAATAATTATGAAATAATGAACATTTCTATGCAAGTTTTAGCATGTTTTTATACACACACGCACATATACATACACACTCTCTCTCTCTCTCTCTATATATATATATATGTACACACACACATTTTTTTTTTAAAGAGAGGGACAATGAGAGAAAGAATCTTTTCTTTTTCTTTTCTTTTTTTTTTTTTAAGAAAGAGGGACAGTGAGAGAGACAGAGAAAGAGAGAAACAACTTTATTTAGTTTTTCACATGGCCTTAGTTGCTCTAACATAACACTTAGGTGTGTACATGGTGCTGGGGTTTGAACCTGGGTCCTTGTGCTTGCCAGGCAAGCGCCGAAACCGCTGAGCCACCGTTCCAGCCCAGAAAGAATCTTATTATTTAGTTTTTCATGTGGCCTTTGTTGCCCCGAGACCTTGTTGTGTGTGTGGTGCTGGGGTTTGAACTCGTGTACTCACGCATGCTGGGTAAGAGCCACAACCGCCGAGCCACCGCTCCAGCCCATTTATATATTTTTGTTTCTCTTGAGTATGTATGTGTACTGAGGAGCTAAATTGCTGTGCGATATGGTAATTCTTTGTTTAACTTTTTGAGGAACTACCAGTGTTCCAAAGTGGCTGTACCATTTTATATTCCCACCAGCAATGTATGAGGGTTTCAATTTCTACACAACCTCACCAATACTTCTTTCTGTCTTTGATCATAGCCATCCTAGGGAGTATGACTTCCTTTCTTTCTTACACAAAGGTAGCATATTATATATATAGTTCTATACAGTTATGTATTATGTGTTTGAATCTAACAATATTTCTGGGATTCACTCCATATCTAGTATATAGAAATTTTCCTCTTTCCCTTTTATAGATTCACTCATAGTATTCCATCATGATTATATTCTGTAAGTTTATTCAGTCTCACTGATGAATTTTACATTGTGTCTAGTCTTTAGCCATTTAAGATGGTGCTGTGATGGAAACATTGTGCATAGATTATTTCACATTTTGCCACTGTAACTTTGAGACAGATTTCCAGAAGAGGAATTCCTACATCAAAGGGGAAATAAATGCACTTGTACTTCTTTCTAGATAATGTCTGATTCCCTACCCCGATGGCTGTACCTTTTGTGTTCTCAGTAACAATGAAGATTGCTGCATGATGTTTTTATCAGTTGTTCATTTGTTCCCAGCATTTACAAGTTGGAATATTTTTACTTAAAAATCTTCAATTCTTGCATCTCTTTAAAAAAAAAAATACATTAGAAGATCTGGCAGTGCTAGGCTTCGATCCACATATGACAACACCATTGTGAATGCTGAAGACCCTCTGAGGTGTCAGGGAATAGGTCAGGGGATATTATGAACCCAGGGTTGGAACCTTTAAGGGAGGGTACACGTCCTAGAGGTCTACTGAAGACTATCGGAAAAGAGAAGTAAAAGCTGGGCATGGTGGTGCACACCTGTAATCACAGTTACTTGGGAGGCTGAGGCAAGATCATTACAAATTTGAGATTGGTCTGGGCCACTTAGCAAGACCCTATCTCAAAATAAAAAATAAAAAGGGCTGGGAAGGTCGCTCAGTAGTAGAGTGCCCCTGGGTACTGAAAAAGAAGTAAATACTTGGTGTGGCTGCAATGATCCTATACTGGAAAGGCTGTTTTAGAAGGCCACAATATAGTGGGTCTGGAAAGGACAGGCTTGAGGTGATGAGTATGCTGAGCCCTCATGGTGCCCTTCCTACCTTCCTCATGTACTGAGGTTGGAAGGCTGAAAGAAGTGGGAAATGGGAGAAGTAACCTCTTTGGTTCAGTTTAACATTCTCTGACCTCCTT
Source organism: Aplodontia rufa (assembly GCA_004027875.1). Taxonomy (NCBI): domain Eukaryota; kingdom Metazoa; phylum Chordata; class Mammalia; order Rodentia; family Aplodontiidae; genus Aplodontia; species Aplodontia rufa. The sequence goes on along the minus strand of PVKS010015151.1, from coordinate 18,351 downwards.
CATTTAGGTCTTCAGTTCACTCCCTTGTCATCAGAAATGTACCCCATATTTTTGGCTGGCCTGTTTTAATCTGATCCTTCTTTTAGGAGAGAAGCCTCATCAGTGCCAAGTCTGTGGGAAGACCTTCTCTCAGAGTGGGAGCAGGAATGTACACATGAGAAAGCATCACTTGCAGCTGGGAGCAGCTGGGAGTCAAGAACAGGAGCAAACTGGTGAGGAAGCTGGGGCATGGCATAGTGGAGGACTGTGTTTCCTAGGTTCAGAGAGCCAAGTCACTGGCCTGCCTGGCTTTCTGGGAATGTTTTAATGATGTTGCAGGTAGAGACCTGGTTTCATTTGATGCGCTAATGGTTTCCAAACAGCTATACAATATAATAATCACCTGCATTCTTTTTTTTTTTTGGACTAGGAATTGAACCCAGGGGGGATGTGTTACCACTTAGCCACACATCCTTGATTACTCTTTTTTTTATTCTTATTCCTTTTCCATGTCTTCCTTAATCAATTATTTCATTCCAAGTACTTCTTTCTAAGGATCTGTGCATTCCATTTCATACACTAATTCTTCAGATATTGGTCACAAGCAAGATGCTATCTATAATGCTCAACACTTCCCTTCTAGATTTATTCTTATTTCCTGAAAGTAAGTGAAATAGGAATAGACTTCTAGTTCTGCAAGAGAAGGCCAGCTTCCTTGTGAAGGAAAATAAGTACCAGGCATAGCCTTAACTGCTGCATGTCTCTCACATCCTATTCTCTGTGCAGCTGAGCCACTAATGGGCAGTAGTTTGCTTGAAGAGGCTTCAGTACCCAGTAAAAACCTGGTGTCTATGAATTCCCAGCCCAGCCTTGGTGGAGAGAACTTGAACCTACCAAATACCAATTCTATCCTGGGAGTTGATGATGGTAAGACTTTAATTCTCCTTTATCTGGGGGAAATGGGCTGCATCTAGAGGCTAAAGAATAGGGTATCTCCAAAATGGAAGATTTAATCTCATTTCTTGTGAGTAGCTGTGGTATGATATTTGAGCATTTGTGGTCTTATTCTGTGGGGTGGATAAGTGAATCTGTTTTAAAAAATAATAATAATAATTGAAGCTGATGTAATCCAAGGATAAAGAAAAATGTTTTAAAAGAGAAAATTGTCTGTAATCCTAGCATCCTAGCCCAACTATTTCTGTCTTTCCTATTGCAGTTATGGAAGAACTTAACTTTTAAAACATTTAAACAGAACATAACCAGGTTTTACAGAGGAGATATAAAGCAATTTCTCCAAACCTTCAAAAGCCATATCTTCTGGAGAAAAAAAAAAGGGCTCTCTAGGAAACTTGTTCCTCTGTGGTATAGAAATTTCACCCAAGTTACACAGGCCAGGCCCTCTTCTCTGAAAAACTTACCAGGTGAGGTCAGCATGCATTTATTCAGTGCCTACTGTGTACCTGGCACCATGGGAAAGAAAAAAAGTTAGACTAGAGACCTTAAAATCCAGTTATGAAACAGCATTAAATAAATGGAAGATAGCATATTAGCGAGCATTAAATTATGCAGTACTGTCTGGAAGAATGGTTTACGCTACTAAACCCCTAGAGGAAACTGAGTTTATTTGAGGACTAAGTGGTTTGTTTATCTATAAATTGTTACCAGAAGATTTTTATGTTGGTCTCACTGATGAACATTTAAGTATAACCCATAAATACTGATGGGTACCCATAAGTACTCATATCTTAGTTCTGGGTGTAGCTGACCGTGTTTGTGTAACTTCTGTATGGAGCCCATAAGGGGCCTGTATGCTACAGTGATATGCTTCCTCTTGTGTCATGAATAATATGAGTGGATAACTGAAGCCAGAGGCATAGGGATTGCATGAAGCTGCTTTGCCAGCTCTGAGGAAGGGATACTAAGGAAGAACTTAGAAGCCAGGTTTAACTTAAATTCTGAACCTGCACATATTCACTTCTGCTATCATTGGTGACAGCTTCAAGGGCTTACTCTGATTCCCTGATTTGCCTGCCAGAACTTCTTTTGCCCTGTATTAGACACCATTTTAGTCCAGGTAACAATGCTAAAGCCATATTACTCTCTAAATTGGTTTGTTGAAGAATGATCACCTCCTTTAACAAGAATTCTTTTTCTTTCCATCCTCCTTTTGTAATACTTTCCAAATTTCACTGATACTGATTGTCAGGCAGGAATTAATTTGACAGAAATATAGGAATGTATGATTCACTTTTTCAGGCAGCAGTTCTTATAGTTCTTAATGAGAGGCTTGATGAGGCAGTAGGTATATCTGTGGATTTACTTTTCATTGAAGATTCATTTTTCTGTTGTTTCACAGAGGTGCTCACTGAAGGAACCCCACGTCCCTTATCTTCAGTGCCTGATGTGACACATCACTTGGTGACCATGCAGTCAGGGAGGCAGTCATACGAGGTTTCTGTCTTAACTGCAGTAAATCCACAGGAGGTAAACTTCTATTGCCCTTTTTTGTTTCTCTGGAGATGTAAGTGGGGAGTGAGAATTTAGTTTAGAGGATCCAAAAAATTCTTTGTAATTTCCATTTCCTGGCAACTTTTGACTAGAGTTTCTTCCTTTAAGTTAAGCATGAATCCAGCTTAAAAAGACTTGAGTCTTAGGGTCTTATAAGTTGAATTAGTCTGTCATGCCGGGGCTCTCACTTTTAGAGTTCTTTTATATATTTTTTTTTACTGAGTGATATATTTTCCTTTTGTTCTCAGCCTCACTGTAACATGAATGCTGCTTTTATTTTATAAAGAAAGTAACATCTGCTGGGCATGGTGGCAATGGCCTGTAATCCCAGAAACTTGGGAGGCTGAGGCCCAAGGATCACCAATTCCAGGCCAGCCTGGGTAATTTAGTGAGACTCCGACTTAAAATAAAAAAAGAGGTTTGGGTTGTAGTTCAGTGGCATAGCACTTAATCTAGCATGTGTGAGGTGCTAGGTTTGATCCATAGCACCACATAAAAATAAATAAAATAAAGGTATTATGTTCATCCACAACTAAAAAAATTTTAAATAATAAAAAGGATTTGGGATCTAACTTAGTGGTAGAACACCCTTGAGTTTAATCCCTGTACAAAAAGGAAAAAAAAACAAAATAACACAATGGAACAAAGGGATCCTTGAGCAAAAAAAGGTTAGTGACAAAATAAAATTAATCAATGTCCATTCTGCTATGGTTGTGTATCTGGGAAATGCCAGCCTGTACCAGTTGAGCATAAAATAATGTGTTTGAGGGGTTGAGGATTTAGCTCAGCGGCAGAGTATTTGCCTAGCACATGCATGGCCCCAAGTTCAGTCCTCAGCCCTGAAAAAAAATGTGTTTGCTTACTTGTTGAATGAGAACCATTATCCAAATCAGGGAGGGGTTTCAGATTTTTCTTTTTTTTTTCAGATTTATTTTTAAGCACTTATAACTCTATGGTGGTCTTGGCTCTGACCCGTAAAGCAGAATGGAAACCAGTCAGGCTTCTAAAATCTTAGAATATTTTATTGGTCTGTTGTCATGAGAGTACATGACTTCATCACAAGTTCATTTTATATTGTGTACATTAGCTTTTTTATTTTGAGAAAGGTCTCGTTAAGTTGACCAGACTGACCTTGAATTTGTGATCTTCCTACCTCACCCTCCTCTGTCACTGAGATTACAGGTGTGCACCACTGCTCCTATGTATTAACTTTTATTAAAAGTTAGGTAGGGGGCTGGAGCAGTGGCTTGGTGGTTACGGCGCTTGCCCAGCATGTGCAAGTACATGGGTTCAAACCCCAGCACCCATGTGCACAACTGAGTGTCAGGGTGTGAAAAACTCAATAAAAATTGATTCTTTCTCTCTCTCTCTCTCTCTCTCTCTTACTCTCTCACTATCCTCCTCTCTAGAAAAAAAAAAAAGGTAGTTTGGATTCCTTAGCTATTACAGCTTTTTGGGTTTTATTGTTTCTTTTCCAGTGCTCCCTGTTCTTTCCTGCCCTTTCCTTTCATTACAACTTTCATGTCACAGTAAAGTTTTTTTTTTCCTGGGGGTAGAGGCATGACCAGGGATTAAACCCAGAGGTGTTTAACCACTGAGCCATATCCCTAGCCCTTTTTTTTTATTTTTTTTTTTATTTTATTTTTTATGGAAAGAGAATCAATTTTTATTGAGGTTTTCATGTGGCTTTTGTTGCTCTGGCACTTAGTTGTGTACTTGGGTGCTGGGGTTTGAACCCGCGTTCTTGCGCATTCCGGGCAAGTGCCGTAAACACTCAGTCACCGGCCCAGCCCTTATTTTTATTTTTTTATTTTGAGACAGGGTCTTGCTAAATTGCTTAGGGCTTCCCTAAGTTGCTGAGGCTGATTTTGAACTTGCAGTCCTCCTGCCTCAGCATCCCAAACCACTGGGATTACAGGTGTGAGCTACCAGGCCCAGCAGGTCACAGTAAATTTTTACATTATTCCAACGACAGTACATCCTATATTGAATATTCTCCATTATTTAAAAGTATTCCTTGGGATCCCCAGGACCACAAGTCTCTGGGCATCATGCTGTGCTCTGCAGAACCTTCTTTTTATTCATTGTTGTGACCCTTCCAAGCCTTGATTATATTGATGTATTCAGTGTTTTGCGGTTGGAATCATTGGTTCTATTCTAAGTCACCTTTCCAGGTTATTGCTTTGAAACTAATTTCGGTCTCATCTTTGAAGCCTTTTCTTTCTCCTTTCTTTTCCTGTTTTGAAATATATGTTACTGAAATTTTCAAGGAATGTGGCGAGAGATACTAATAGAACAGTGAACACATGTACTTGTCATTCATTTGCAGTAATTAACTTTATACTGTTATCCTTCTTGTTGCTGTTTTGTTTCTGCTGGAGTATTTTATTTTTTTAAAGAGAGAGGGAGAGAGAGAGAGAAAATCGAATTTATTTATTTATTTAGAGAGAGGGGACAGTGAGAGAAAAAGAGAATTTTTTAGTTTTACATGTGGCCCCCATTGTTCCGAAACTTCGTTGTATATGTGGTGCTAGGGTATGAACCCGCATCCTCGCACTCACCAGGCAAGCACTGTAACTGCTGAGACACTGCTCCAGCCCCAAATTTTATTTATTTTTTCATCTAGTTTTTGTTCTTCCAACACTAAGTTGTGTATGTGGTACTAGCATTCTAACTCAGGTCCTTGAACGTGCTAGACAAGCGCCCCCACTGCTGAGCCACCACTCTAGCCCTGCTGGAATATTTTAAAGCAAATTGTTGACCTATCATCTGTAAATTTTTAGTATACAACTCTAATAAATAAGGACTTTTTTAAGGGGGGGAGAGAGAGAGAGAGAGCATGCGCGCACGAGCATGCTTATTTTAGTTTTTCATGTGGCCTTCATTGCTCTGAGACTTTGTTGGGTACGTGGTACTGGGGTATGAACTTGTATACTCGCACATGTAAGGCAGGCGCCGTAACTGCTGAGCCACCGCTCCAGCCCCATAAATAAGGACTTTTTTTAAAGTGTCATTTTATGGTTAATTTACTTGAGTCAGGATTCAAGTAAACGAAGGCCCATATATTGCATTTGGCTACTATATCTCTTAATTCTCCTTATAAACCTCCCCACAGACACACACACCAGTATAGTTATCTATTTAAGGAATTGGGTTATTTGTCCTAAAGAATTTCCCTAAAGAATTCTAGTTTTGGGGGCTGGAGAGGTAGTGTACCACACACACAACTATGTGGAGGAAAAACAAAAACGAGATGAAAAAATAAATTTGACCAAAAAAAAAAAAGAATTCTCATTTTAGCTAAGGAACTTCTTTTGTTTTTTAATACCAATTTCCCTACCAAATTTCCTAAAATCACAGGTAGTTACATTTAGAACTTGGTTAGATTCATTGTCCTACTACCTTGGCAAGAATATTTTACAGGTGGTGCTCATGCTTCCTACTATGTCTCATTGGAAGGTGCATAATAGAACTTAGTCTTTTACTAATGTTAAGATTGATTTGTAGACAATATAAAAGTTTGGTGACTATTATTGATCATGGACTAGATCTATTTTTTTCATTAGAACTAGCAAAATGGGGGGCTGGAACTGTTGCTCAGTGGTTGGAGCACTTGCCTGGCATGTTCAAGACCAGGGTTCAAACCCCAGCACCACATACGCAAATAAGTGTCAGAGAAACAAAGTCCAGATGAAAAAACTAAATAAAGTTGATTCTCTCTCTTTAAAAAAAAAAAAAAGAACTAGCAAAATTGGATGCTCTAATTTTCATGTGTTGATTCTCCTATAAAAGAAATATTTTTCTCTCACCAACCATAGGTTTTCCCTGAAATGGTCATTTCAGGAAAATAGTTTCTTTTTTTTTTCTAGCACAAATTATCCTAGAAATCATCTTACAACACTTTAAAAAAGAAAAAGAGAAAAACAAAAACCGAACCTTGGAAATTTTCTTTACCACTAAATACTTTTTTATAAATTGAAGCACTTCAGGTTATACCATGTAAATGCCAGATATAGAAAAACTTTGCTTCATTCAACTGATATATATTACATACTTAATGCAAAGCACTTTTCGGAATCCTAGTTATATAACAGTAAACAATCTATCTTAGTTTATAGGCAGAGTTAGGACCTCTACATTTTATGACTTCATAACTACGTAATTGGTCCCTCAGGAGTTGTGCTACTGTAGAGAGGTTAGAATGTGAGGGGGGGCAGATCAATAAACTGACAATACAGTGTAGTAAGGACCTATCTTGACAGAAGTCAGAGAACAAACATGTTGTAGAGTTTGAGACCTGACAAATGAGTAGAAGTCACCTTGATGGAAGAGGAGGAAGAGTTGGAAGAAAATACCCTGCATAAGGGCAGCAGTGTACAAGGCAGAGGGAGCAGGGTGCATCTCTGAACCCCAGAGGGTTATGATGGGATATGGAATATAGATAGGCTGGAACAGAAACATGAGAGCTGAAAAGATATGCTGGTTCCTCTCTTGAATGAACATGATTTTGTCCTGCAGGCAGCAGGGAGCCACTTCATGGGTAAAATATGATTAGACTTGCATATGCAGAATTCCAGCAGTAGTGCATTTGAGTGGCTGGAGTGGTGGCTCAGTGGTTTCGGTGCTTGCCTGGCAAGCACGAGGACCTGGGTTCAAACCCCAGCACCACGTACGCAACTAAGTGTTGGAGCAACAAAGGCCATGTGAAAAACTAAATAAAGTTGTTTCTCTCTTTCTCTGTCTCTCTCACTGTCCCTCTCTCTTTAAAAAAGAAAAAATAGTGCATTTGATCTTTTGAACCTAGGCACAGGAATCTTGGCATTGGCTTCAGATGTAGGTGTTGCCTACTGACATCCTTAGGCAGATTCAGTAACGCAGGCTGCCTAAATCAAAAGGGGGGAGCCAGGTGTGGTAGAGCATGCTGTAATCGCAGTGACTTGGGAGGCTGAGCTGAGACAGGAGGATTGCAAGTTCAAGACTAGTCTCCACAAATTAGTGAGACCCTGTCTCAAAAATTTAAAAGGACTGGGAATGTAGCTTAATGGTAAAGTGCCCCTGGGTTTAGTCCCCAGTACTAGTACTACTACTACTAATAATAATAAAATGTAAATCAAAAGAGGGCTTGGGATGTAGCTCAGTGGCAGAGCACTTTGCACTTACCTAGCATGCACTGGATCCCAGGTTTGATATCCAGTACTGCAAATATATAAAGCAAGCAAACAAGGCCTTTACCCTAAGAGGAGATGACCAAGGGCCTAATAGCCCTAAGTGCCTGCTTTCATAATGAAAGCCCTGAACACTTTATAGAAAAATATTGGGGCTGGAGTGGTGGCTCAGCGGTTTTGGCGCTTGCCTGGCAAGCACAAGGACCCGGGTTCAAACCCCAGCACCATGTACACAACTAAGTGTTAGAGCAACTAAGGCCGTGTGAAAAACTAAATGAAGTTGTTTCTCCCTTTCTCTGTCTCTCTCTCTCTCTCACTGTCCCTCTCTCTTTAATAAATAAATAAATTAAAAAAAAAAAAAGAAAAAGAAAAATATTAGCAACTCAAAGGGGCAAGTACTCCCCCTAATGTAACTGAAAATCTTGCACTGTCACTTTTGTCTTGTGGATCCTTGTATATTTACAAACACACCCTCTGTCTGAGCCTCACTTCTCTGTTGCTGTTGTCTTTTTCTTATCATAGGCATTTCCACTGTGTAACCCTCCTTTTCTTCTTTAGGTAGGCTTATCATATTCTTCAGTGCCTTCATTTTATTTGAGCTATAAATCCTTCAAGGCTGTTGGCTTAGTCGTCTTCTGATCCAGGGTCTAAGTACTAACTGACTGGCCTTTGTTCTGGTGAGTTAGGTATGTTAATTCCTAAGTATTCTTATGAGCTGCGAGTGTAGCTTAGTTGTAGAGCCACTTGCCTAACATGCTTAAGAACCTGGGTTTCATCCTTGGCAGTTGGGGGAAAAAAGCAAGCTCAGATACCAGAGAAGGTGAAGGATGTTTCCAGTTCTTAAAAGAACACCATGCTACTTCTTCCATCTGCTGTTTTTTGAGATCATCATGCATTATAGATCTGTAAGAATCTATTGATGAACTTCTAACTCATGTAAATATTGGTCTAAAAATAGACAGGCACTGTGTGCATGCTTTTAATCCCAATGATTTGAGAGGCTGAGGCAGGAGGATTGCAGGTTGAGACCAGCTTTGGCAACTTAGGAAGGCCTTATCTCAAAAAAGTGGGGGTCCGGGAGAAGACCTGGGGATATGACTCAGTGGTAGAGCACCTCTCTGGGTTCAATCCTCAATACCACAAATAACAATAAGAATAAGTTATAAAGAATATCAGAGTGTAGACAAATCAGTTATCAGAAATTACCATGGAAAATATTAAAATCTTTGTGTCAACTCTCATTCAAATCCAGGTATAGTGGCAAACTTCTGTAATTCCAGTGATTTAGGAGACTGAGGCAGGAAGATCACAAGTTCAAGGCCAAACTCAGCAACTTAGACCCTATCTCCAAATATAAAAATTTTAAAATAAGGGCCAGAGATGTAGCAGTGGTAGAGCATTCCTGAATTCAGTCCCCAGTACTGAAAGTAGGGGGGAAACATATTCAGAGTTCAGATTATATAATTTCTGATTTTTCTCAGTATTGATGGAGGTCTCCTGAAAACTATAGGACTCATTGCACAGGGCCAGCTGGAACGTCCAGGCTTTTGAACCTTCATACCCACTGAAGATCAAACCGAATGAGGCTCCATATTGACATTATTGAAATCAAAACCATTATAGCTTTGAAACCTCCTAACTTCAACTGCATCTTAGAGTGTTTTCAAAATAAAGCAAAGCAGAAAACAGAATTACAAAATCTTGCAACATTTCTCATAAAGTACTGTTGCTAAGTTTGAGTGCAACCTTGTCTGGATCTTGGCCTACGTTGAAAAAAAAAATTTTTTTTTTCTCGGTGTTGGAGATCACACCCAGGGCCCTGTGCATGGTAGGCAGATCCTCTGCCACTGAGCTAGATCCCCAGGTCAAAAATATACCATTCTGGGCTGGAGCGGTGGCTCAGCGGTTTTGGCGCTTGCCTGGCAAGCACGAGGACCCTGGTTCAAACCCCAGCACCACGTACGCTACTAAGTGTTGGAGCAACTAAGGCCATGTGAAAAACTAAATAACGTTGTTTCTCTCTTTCTCTGTCTCTTTCACTGTCCCTCTCTCTTAAAAAAAAAATATACCATTCTTTTATACTGCACAGCATCAAATGAAATCTATGGTTTAAGTTTTAAATTTTGTTTAAATTCTATATCATTAAATTCTGCTATATAAATTACCTTCATCCAAATTAAGATCACCAAATAAATACACCTCAAACTCAAGAACTTACCTGATGAGATTTTAATTAGATTAGTTTTTATCTGAATTTCATTGAATTGTTTTATCTCATTTTCTTCTTATAATAGCATAGGGGCTGGTTGTGAAAACCTTTGAACAGAAGCCCCAAGTGTCCAGTAGAATGTAAGTCTTAGCTGCCACTCTGTCAGGAGTCCCTCAGAACTGTCTCCCTTCATCACAGGAAAGGTGTTCTTTTAAGCCCAGGGAAGCTCTGGATCTCTAATGAATGAATGGTTTCCAACTTTTAGATCTCTCTCTTTCCTGCTTCCTTCCACTTCAGCCTTCAGTCTGTGTTTTGGTTAATGCTAACTTCAGGAGTTTTGATTCCACTATTTCTGATTTCCTTGTAAGTTGCACTTTCCTCCTTCACTGATCGGTAAGTGACGATATAAACAATAGATCTTCTTATAGACTCAGGATATTTTATTGCCATAGTTCACATGACAGCATCATGAAGTGGCCAAAGTACTGTCCCAAGGCCAGTATATGAATGAGATCAGTCTATGCGTGTGTTTTGCTTCGGAACTAGATATCCTTCATTCACTCTTCAAGTAAGTATGTTCCCTTCCCTCCACTCTTAATCCTTTCACTTAGCATGAATTAATTTTTGTATAATTCAACTGTAATGTATTGAAAATTTGCTTTCAATCTTTTACAGTTACTAAATCAAGGAGATTTAAATGAAAGGCGGACATGAGCGTGGATGCGCCTTAAACAGCAGCTCTGATCCCAGAATGCAGAGTGGGAATAAGTATGCGAAGGCTCATGACCTGCCAGAACCAAAATGAATATGTGAAAGGCAAGACTCCACCTTCGCCCCTATTCATCTTCCCTAGCAGAGATGATGGATCATGAGAGCTTTTCTTCAGCCACTGTCTGATTCAGACAGGGAGCCAAGCAGTGACTGGGCTGGATAACTGCCTGGGATAGACATTTCCCCAAAGTGAATTTGATTATGTGTTGGCTGAAGTTACCCATTATGACTGGCTGAGGGGATGTTTTCCTTTGAAGACCTTTCATCCCAGACCCAGCTATCTTTTCACATGGATGAACAGTGTCCTGTCACCAACCATGGAACTTCACTAGAAGTTTTCAAGATGCCTTGTTGCTTTGAAGGAGGGAGTGATGTCAGATCTGTTGTAACATTCTCCCTTTAGCAACCTGAGTAACAGACTCAGCCACTGGGCTGCAAAAAATAAATTACTTGAATCTCCCCATGGCCCAGGCTAAGGTACTGTCTTGTCCTACACACACCTCTCTACTTGGTCACTTTGCTTTCTGTTTATGGAACATAATAGTAGCATGTTAAGAGGGGGATTTTTGTTTTCTTTTGTTTTTAAGTTAAAAATCACATGATCCAGAGCTTCAATTTTCCCTTTAAATAAATAAAACAGTACAATCAGTTATTTGGTTCTTGTTTTAGACCCAACTTGTTTACTTATAGAGAAAATTAAGAAAATGATTCAGTCTTTTTCTTTAAAGATAGAACACTGATTTATCCTTAGGAGTCCATGCAGTTAAAGCAGAACTGAGGAGTTGTAGGAAACATGACATGAGAGTCTACTTTTTTTTGGTTTGTTTGTTTAAAGAGTAATGGAAAGAAACAACTTTCTTTAGTTTTTCATCTGGCCTTTGTTTCTCCAATACGTAGTTGTGTATGTGGTGCTGGGATTTGAACCTGGGTCCTCACATGCCAGGCAAGTGCTCCAAACTGCTGAGCCACTGCTCCAGCCCAAGTCTACATTTCTTTTCTTTTCTTTTTTTTTCCATAAAAAGAGAGGGACAATGAGAGGGAGAATCAATTTTATTTAGTTTTACATTTGGCTTTTGTTGTTCAGACACTTTGTTGTCTACATGGTGCTGGGGTACAAACCCACATCCGTGTGCATGCAAAGCAAGCACCAAAACTGCTGAGCCACAGCTCCAGCCCCCAAATCTACATTTCTAACTACCAAACCCAGATGGTTGTTTGAGAGCATCACTCTGCTACCATCAGAAAAGACCACATCTGAGTCTGAGAAAATAGCAACAACAAAAAATAATTTTGAATTTTTCCAGAAAGACAGACAGTTAAAACGTGAGAAAGGTGCTTCTGTTAGAGCAGGTACTTTTTTTGTTTGTTTTGAGTGCTGCGGATTGAACCCAGGACTTTGCAAATGCTAGGCAAGTACTCTACCAGTGAGCCATATTCCTAAGAACTTTTCATTTGTTGAGATAAGGTTTAGCTAAGTTGTCCAGGTGGGCATCAAATATGCACTCCTTCCTGCCTCAGCCCCCTCAAAGAGCTGTAATTGTAGTAGGCATGTGCCACTGCACCCATCTCCCAAATCAGGCACTCTTGCTATCATCCGGTCTTTAGAGAGAAAATATCCAACTATTGGTGAAAAGAAAAATATTCCAAAGATTACCTACTAGTAGAAAATCATAGCTATCAGAAACTTATTTTAAATGAACTCCATGCTCACGCACATACAGTAGTACATTCTAAACAGATAATGGGAAGGAATTAACTTCTGTTTTAAATAATTATAGTTCTTAATTTGTTAAATTAAGATGCATAACCCTCTGCTATGTGGATTGAGTTCATGGCAATTACTTGTATTTTTTTTTTTTAAGAGAGGACAGAGAGAGAGAGAGAGAGAGACAGAATCAATTTTTATTGATTTTTTACATGAATTTCGTTGCTCTGACACTTAGTTGTGTATGTGGGTGCTGGGGTTTGAACGCGTTTACTTGCACATGCTGGGCAAGCACCGAAACTACCAAGCCACCGCTCCAGCCCTACTTGTATTCTTAAAACCACAGTTTTTGCTTTCTGCAGCCTTACTTTGATAACTTGGAGCAGTGCTTCTCAACCTAGGAAGTTTTTGCCCTTTAGGGGACATCTGGCAATATCTGGAGACACTTTTTTTTTTTTTTTTTTAAAGAAAGAGGGGACAGGGACAGAGAGAGAGAAGCAATTTTTATTTAGTTTTTCATGTGACTTTCATTTCTTGGACACTTCGTTGTGTACATGGTACTGGGGTTTGAACTCTCATGCTCACTCATGCCAGGCAAGCGCTGTAACCGCTGAGTCACTGCTCTGACCCCCTGGAGACAACTTTTGATTGTGAAAATAGAAGGTACTACTGGGATCTCATGAGCCAGGATCCTTCCTGTAAAGGACAGCTCCCTCCCATAACCACCAACGAAAAATTATAAACACCAAGTGCTAAGGATAAGAAACCCTGAACTAAAAGTTGCAAATTTGTCATCCCCTTGAGCTAAATCTGATAAACAGATGTGTTTTATTTTGCCCACACAGTATTTCTAAATCAAATTTTAATTAGTTGTTAAGACACACATTTCTGTATGTATGGGGGTGTGTCTGATACTGGGGACTGAACCCAGGGGTAGTACTCTACCACTGATTTTTAGCCCCCAACCTCCCACCCTTTTTTCCCCTAAAGACAGGGTCTTGGCTAAGTTGCTGAAACTGGCCTTGAACTTGTGCTCCTCTGCTTCAGCCTCCTGAGTAGCTGGCATATTTCTGGCTTCTCAAGATAGTAATTAATATTGTAATTCTGGGCTTGTATTCTGGAAGGATTTATGTTCTCCAGTCCTTACTATCTCCTATCTTACATCTACCGCATTTGACTATTCACTCATGTTTCCTGAATATCCCTGATAGGCATTTTGGCTTATGCCCCTTTTTCTACTCTTAAGTGTCAAGCACAAAGTAAGAACCCATAAATCTGGGCTATGATTCCCTCCACCCTGAGCTTCTCTACTTTGAGTTCCCTGAACCTCTTAATCTGTCACTCTTCATTTCCCCATTCTCTAACAGTGGCAGTGATTCAAAGTTTTGCATGCCTTGTCTCAACCCCTAGTAAGTTGCTTGATGTTCAAAAGCAATAATGTTAAATGAACTGCTTAGGCCAATGATTTGAGATGGTGTGGTGATTCATAATAGAGCTCCTCCAGTTCTTTTGGGGGGCTTGTAAGCTGTTCTAGAGATTCTTCTAAATCTTGCTGTGGATCACTGATGCCAAGTTTTATAGTTTCATGGATGCTGCAAAATAAATGAAAACATGAAATAGAACATTTTAAAGGAAGCAATGTGTAAGGTTTAAGAATGGCCTCAACATTTTCTTTCTTTTTCCAGTACTAGGGACTGAACCCAGCAGGGGCAGTCCACCAAAGAACTATATTATCCCTAACTCATTTTTTATTTTGAGACAGGATCTTACTAAGTTGCCCAGACTGGCTTCAGACTTAAGAGTCTCATGCTTCAGCTTCCTGAGTCACTGGGATTACAGGGATACCATGCATGGCCATCAAGGGACACTGTGTTCTGCTTTGGTACTGAGGACTGAACCCAGGGGTACTTTACCACTGAGCTACATTTCCACCCCTTTTTACTTTTTGTGATAGGGACTTGCCAACTTGGTAAGACAGGCCTTGCGTTTACAATCCTGCCTCATCCTCCCAAGTCTTAGGAATTGCAGGCATGTGCCACCATGCCTGGCTATAAAGCAGTGTATCTAGGCTGGAGTGCTTGCCTGGCATGTACAAGTACCCGGGTTTGAACCCCAGTACCATATACATAACAGAGTGTCAAAGAAACAAAAACCAGACGAAAAAATAAATAAAAATTGATTCTCTCCCTCTCTCTCTTTAAAGAAAAAAAAAAGTAACATGGAAACACTTGGTTCAGGTCAATAGAATTGGAATTGGAAAATGATCTGTTTAAATTAAAGAAATCTAAACCTAACATATAATGTTTATATTTTATTCACAATAGTACTACACCTAATTCAGATGTGTTGCTTGAAGATCTCAGATTACTTAATATGTAAGTACAGGATTTTGATCTCAAAATATGAGTGGCTGTTGCAAAGGTTCCCCCCAGCAGTATTACTGGAGATGACAGTTTAGAGCTGCAGAATGACAGCAGTATCTCAGATTACCTGGGAGAGTCCTTGACATTAGTCCCCTCCTTCCATTCTATAGCCTGGGTTCCCTGACTCTTCTTCCTCACAAAGTCTTCCTCCAGTCCAGCCTGCTTCAGGGTGTCTCGATACCGATGTTCTGCTTCTTTCCTGGCAAGGTCCTGAAGGATAGAAATTAATCTACTGTAGCTATCTTATGAATTACCAGATGATTCTGAATTACTTGCTTAATCAGTATCTTTACAATGATGCCCCTACCACCACCTCCACCCTTATTGTGAGGTGCAGATTTGCATTAGAAATTACCCTGATGGACAATCAAGCCCCAGAGGACCTTCATAAAATGCATAATCTTAATCTTAGAGGCTGCTATTGTTCTGCTGCTCTAAATTGTCATCTTTGGCAACATCACTGGGAAGAACCTTTACAACAGGCACTAACATTTTGAGATCAAAATCCTGTACCTAAATAATAATCTAAGATCTCCAAGCAACACATTTGAATTTAGCATAGTGCGTTTGTGAATAAAATATAAACACTGTATATTAGGTTTAGAATCCCTCAGTTTGAAACAGGTCATTTTCAAATTCAAATTCAAATTGTAGAAGAGGGGACTGTAGTGGTGGCTCAGCGGTTATGACACTTGCCTGGCATGTGCAAGGATGCATGTTCAAACCCCAGCACCACGTACACAGTGAAGTGTTGGAGAAACAAAAACCAAATGAAAAACTAAATAAAATTGTTTCTCTCTTTCTCTCTCTCTCTCTCTCTCTCATTGATCCTCTCTCTTAAAAAAAATTGCAGAAGTGGCCTATAATTCTGTATTTCTAACTTTCAGGAGATGCCAAGTATTAGTTGAGAACCATATTTTTGAAAAACAAGGACTTAAATTTTGTGGAAGATGAAGTGAAATGCAGATGAAAAAAGGTGGACTAAAATCATTTTAAGATCAAAAGTTCTTTATTGTTTTGGTACTGGTGATTGAACTTAGGTGCTTTATCACTGAGCAACATCTCCAGCCCTTTTTAAATTTTGAAATGGTCTAAATTGCTTAGGGACTCACTAAATTGCTCAGACTGGTTTTGAACTTTCATTCCTCCTGCTTCAGCCTCCCAAGTCACTGGGGTTACAGGCATGCACCACTGCACCCAGCACATTGATATTTAAAAAGCAACCAAACCATCCTTAGAAACACTAAAGTAGAACAAAGTAAGGTACATTGAGAACATTCTTAACAAAAGGATAATTATCATAGGTAGACCAGAAGGAGGTTATTTTTGCTTGTTTTAAGTATTCAAGAACAAAATCATAATACTTTTTGTTTTTCATAGTGTGTTGAAAAAAATTTTGGATCCAAACTTTGCTGGACACAAATTAACATAAAGAGAAACAGTCAGCATGAGATTTTGAGCAATGTAAGTTGCTAAGTAAACCCAAGACAGTCTCACATGGCAGGGGGCATAGAGATAATGGCCAGCAACTGGAACAAGTTACTATGGAACCACAACTATTGTCTGAAACTGAGATAAAAGGGATATAGAGAGCATGATCACAAACTGCCTGGGACCTTGGCCTTTCTGGGCTGTTCAAGTAACTCTTGAGCTTGCTTAGGGAGGCCTCAACTGAGTTTACCTTCTTCTAAAGTCTAAAGAATATCTTCAAATGATTCTTTTAGCCTGAAAGCCAGTTAATCTGGAAAGAGTCCTGTGGGGTGTTTGTGAGCATCTAAACCTATGCAGATCTATATTTTCTTTTTTTTTCTCCCCTCCCCCAAGAAGATCTGTATTTAAGAAAAAAGGTAGCAATGAAAGGGTCCAATTTAGAATATAAGTCTTAAGAAATTGTTTAACACCCACATATTAAAATTGTTTCTTAGCTTCTAAGATCTCATTCATCCAAGGAAAAAGAAAATGAATGGCAGTTCAGTTTTACCTTGGTGACTTGTTCGAATAGATAGGGTCTGGTTTGTATTCTTTTCTTCATTTCCTCCAATTCTTTCTTATACTCTTTAGCTCTTTTACGGTCGTTGTTCCTGGAATTAACAAAAATAGAAAAACATTCTATCTTTTCCAATCCAGAATGCTCTTTGTTTCAATTGAATGGAGTAACTCCCATGTACTTTAAAAATTCCTAATTGCCTGGCAAAAGTCTTGACTACCTAAGATTACAGAACTTACCCTTAATCATTCTACTTTGCCATAGTCAAGGCCAAGGATATGTTGGAGATCTCAAGACTGGCACCCCCTTTGACACTAACCGGTTCTCCTTCAGTTTTGCTTTGAACACTTCCTCCAGGCTTTTATGGGGATCCATGGCTTTTGCACGCAAGGTCACAGATTTAGACATTGCTTGACATTTCTTTCTGTGCTTCTCCAACCACTGAATACTCTCATCCGCTTTGTCCTTTTTTTCAAGTGAACTTCTAAAGGGAGAGATAGAAAATAAAAAGTACAGGTAGCCAACCTGGATATATTTAGAAGCAATCTTAGTAACCCCTCTGGAAAGTAAGTTGGTGTTGTTTATGAATGAGGCAGATAATTTTCCATGGTACCATTTTCAGGAAGAATAAGCCTCTGGGACTAAATGCACTGACTAGAAAACCTTTCCAGCACCATGGGCCCAGTGATTACTTACCCTAGGAAAAGTTCATTCATTGAACTAAAGACATATGATTGAAATATCCTTAAAGAGCCAAATGCTTAATAGATCTGCTAGGTTTCTCACTTATCTGGAAATACTAATAGTTACCATTTGCTGAGCTATGAATGAAGTACCATTACATTTCATGTAATCCTCACTAGGGCCTCATAATGTAAAGAGTTTATGCTTTTACAGGGAAGGAGATTGAGGATAGAGAAGGTAAGCTACTTGTTCAAAGCTACCCTGCGTGCCAAAAGAAAAGGCATGATCCAGAACCAAGATCTCTGACTCCAAAGCCTCTTGAACACTGTATACAATGGGTGGGAAGGTACTTGGGTTTGTGGTTCTTTGTGAATACACTTTGCATTTCTGAAAAAGAACTGGAAGCTAGCTTCCTTCAATGCAGACAATTTGGGGTCTGTTGGGAACATGAGGCTCAGCTGGCTTGTAAGAGAATTGGTGGTAAACAACTCTAAGGGGTTCAGCTGGCTTGTAATTAGCAAATTGCCTGACCGCATGACTAAGTTATTCGGCCACTCATTTGTTACAATTGGAGAAAGGTGTTTGCGTTGTACCCTATTGGTTGCTCTAATGGATAAACAGAGTAGCAGCTACTCAGATAGAGCAAGCGGCCGGAGAAAAGCAGCCAAAAGAAGCAAGTAGCCAAAGAAGAGAAAGCAGCCAGAGAAGAAGCAGCCAAAGAAGCAGCAGTAGCCAGAGAAAAGCAAGAAAGCAAGCAGCCGTGTCCTGAAGGGAGAAAGCAGAGAAGACGCATAGAACTGGAGAGATCAGCAGAGACGTCAGATCAGCAGCTTTAGAAGATGCAGGTCCCGTGTTCCAGCTGCAGGCGTTCGCCCCCTTGTTCCCGGCTCCCCAACCCTTCCTAACTCAGCCCCTCGGAG